>CAJUYI010002170.1:0-32293 GCA_910591695.1 Galerucella pusilla
TTTTGGAATGACAAAATAGAATAAAATTTACGTTTCACCATGCGCTAAAAAACGCCTAAACATGATAGAAAATACCCAATATTACCTAACTTCTAACTTTAGAAAATGGTTGGTGAAATTGGGGAAAAATGTACAAATGAAAGGATATACAATGCTTGTTTTTATTTCAAAATTATGAAAAGATTCTATGTAGTAAGGGTTGAAACTATCAATTTGTTTCAACAGTTCAATTCCCCATATATCAAGACCCAAATAAAATTCAATTATTGGAGGAAGAAGATAGAACAAAGACCTATTTTAGATTTAGCCAAGAAAGATTTTGGAAAAATTCAACTGACAAAGTTAAAGTACAAAATTATATGCTAATATGAGATGTAATTTTCATTAAACAAATTCTATTCGCTTAGGTCCCATTGTTATTTCTACTTCCAGGCAATATTAGGATATCAATAATAATTATGGATACTTACATTCAAATGTTCCTCCTTCGCATTGTCCTTATATTCCCACAAAATAAGAGATTCGATTGACATGCTGTTGTAGTTTTCCCTTCAATTTCCTGAAAAACACACAAATTTTAAAATGACAGCTACTAAGTGGTGCATTTTTCTGAAATGAGTACATGAACTTAAATAAAATCAACTTTACAGTTTGCAATGTGCATCAGAGAATAATTTGACAAGTCTCTTGCCATTTTTTTTTTTTTGAAATAACGTTTATTCATATAACATTTATTACAATAATAGAACTACTGTAAAAAATTCTCAAATCAGTGCTTTTAAACACTGGCCTCGAGAATAACAAAACATAATAGTGTTGCAAATGCTGTTAATCAATTTTTACAAATTGTTTCAGTCTTCCAACAAAACTTCTATAACTACTTAAATCTTTCACACATTGCGGTAACCTATTAAACGCTTTAAATGCATCTATAATTGGATTGTTTAAACCTTTATTAGTCCTTGTAAATGGTTGATAGATGTTATTATGAGATCTTGTCTGGTAATCATGCACATCCCAACAATACTCAATATTTATGTTGCATTTCTGCTGATTGTTAAGGATTTTATAAACAAGCTTGCACTGTTCAATTTCCAAAATTCCTTTTAACCTATTTAAATGTAGATCCGAATAAATTATGTTTGTGCTAGTGAGCCAATCATAGTTAAATAATATTTTAAGAATTTTGTTTTGTAATACTTGTGCTTTATGAAAATTTACTTCCCCACACAGGCAAAAGATACCTAAAATGTGTTAAGAAAAAAAGCATTATAAACTTGAAATTTACTTTTTTTAGACAAATAGTCTCGACTTTTGTACAAAGCGGACAGCATTGAAGTGATTTTTTCAGAGATTTTTGTTATATGTGAGGACCAGTTCAAATTTTCATCTACAATTAATCCCAAGTATTTTATATAACATACTTTCTCTATAAGTTCACCATTGATGTTAATATGTAGTTCATTAATTAATTTATTTTTCTGTTTAAATACAATATATTTAGTTTTGTTAATATTAATTTTTAATTTATTAGAAAACAGCCATTTGAGATAAATATTCAAGTCGTTATTTATTCGGTTATTTAGGGTAATTTCATCTGTTCCCGTGTATAGCAAGACAGTATCGTCTGCAAAGGTAAAATATCTTGCCTCCAGATTGGCGCACTTCAGATTCAGCACATAAAGAGAGTACAACAGAGGTCCAAGGACTGACCCCTGTGGCACCCCATAAGCACTGGACAACCATTTACTGCTTGTATCCTGTAGCTTTACGTACTGATTTCTATCAAGTAAATATGTCTTAACTAAGCTGTACATAACACCCCCAAACCCCATTCTCAATAATTTACTCAATAATATATCTATACTAACCACGTCAAAAGCTTTTTGCCGTTTTAAGCTCTTGTCCCAAATCAATATGGCAGTTTACATGAAATTCTAGAGGAAAAGTTGAAGTAATTTTTTTGTTACCAACAAAACAAAAGTTGTCTGTATACTTTCATATGTAACATAAATAGGTATAATATCAATAATTTGAATACAAGGATAGTTTATCAACAATATAAAAATCAGGTAACACACTAACCTAACCTCATGAATACACTTTCAATTTTTGCGTGAACTGAAGTGAGTTTCTCATCAGCCAAACAATTCCTGTTCAATAAAACTAAAGTTTCAAATGTTTTACATATGAAGAAGGCAACTAGTTATCTAACAACTGACAAGTTGATATGAATTAGTCGCCCTGAGGATAAACAATTAATTGAATGGATTTTAGATTTGTAATATGATTCTTTTGTATTGATTTAATGATTCTTTTTGATATAAACAGTCAGATATAGCTTTTGAAATACCCAAGCAATTAAAACAATGTTGGAAAGTATCAAATCAAAGTTAAAATAACTCAAACACGATCAAGATAACTATAAGAACCAAGTGTAGTGCAAAGCGAGTTGTCCTATTTACAATGTTTGTACCAGTATCATACAGAGTTATGAAAAAAACATAATCGGCGATTTCCAATGTCAATTATGCTCTTTTCCAAACCCCATGTGGGTACCTCATTGTGCAGACAATATACAGAAAAATGCAAATTAACATAATCAGAAGCTTCCAATTTCAAATGGTCGTAACTAATTATGTTATTTTCCATTTTTGCGTAATTTAGAGACATATCAAGTTGAAAATAATGCTATGTAATACACATAATAGAAGTGACACTTGTTGAGGAAGCAAATCAAGATAATACCATGCTTTACTTGAAGAGAAATCATATCATATCACCAAAAATAAAACACAAACCTTCCATTTTAGATATAATAGAAACATATTTGGCCGAAATCCAAGTGAAAGGTTATGTTCTAAAATGAAATATATAGGTACTACTTACAGTCTTAGTTTTTTCAAAATGCAGTAATTCTATTTCAGCATACCGCCTTTGGATCAAGTGTAATTCCAGAACTATAATATTAACAGTGTTACCAAATATTCAATTCACGGGAAAATTCTTCAAATTTAATGATCCTGCAAAAAATTAATAAAAGATAAGCAACTTATTTCTCTGTAAAGACGCCATGTCATTGCAAAACCAAATATGATGACAATTCCGTAAATTTCCGGAAATGTAAATCATAGAATACAACGAGATAGAGAGTTCAAGCATGCATTTTTAAACCATAGAATAATACTGCGAAGTTAGAGAGGTCACTCAATACTTTTGTTCGGTGACGCCATCTATTAGAAAGTGACTTTACCTCTCTTTTAGTTATGCAACCAAACATGCATTGTTCATGCCTGCTCAGTTGCATACTTTTTGGTTGTATTACAGAGAATCTAAATGAAATTATAGTAGTGTTTTAGATCCATTCATTTTATTTTAGAATAATTGAAAGATTCCACGTAGTAAAGGTGGAAACGATTAATTTGTTACAACAGTTAAATTCACAATATTTCAAGACACAATAAAACAAATCATTAGAGGAAGAAAAAAGAGCAAATGGACCTTCTATTTTAGATTTAGCCTAGATAGATTTTGGAAAAGTCAACTTACAAAAAGTTAAAGTACAAAATTATATTTTAATATGCGATGTATTTTACAATAAAAAACTCTATTCACTTAGGTCCATTGTTAATTCTACTTTCATGTAATGTTAGAAAAACAATAATAATAATTACATATATACTTACAGTTGATTATTAAATTACATAGTTCCTCCATTGCATTGTCCTAATATTTTGATATTAAGACAAAATTAACTTAGATTGACATGTTTTTGTTGTATTTGCCTCTACTTTCCTGAAAAACACAATTGTTATGTATTTCAATTTGCATACAATTTACATAAAAATGCAAATTAACAAAATTATAGGCTTTCAATTTATAGTGGTAATAACTAATTATATTTTCCATTTTGTTCAATTTAGATACACGTCAATGTAGGTACTCATAATAGTAACTATTTGGCAGAAATTCAAGTGACAAAATTATATTCTCATATGAAATATATTGTTTAATAAACAACCTCTATTTGCTCCTCAAGATAAAGTTAGGATAATATACACAATAATTGCATATAGGTACTTACAGTCTAGCAATTTTTAACAGGCAGTAACTCCCTTGATATTTTAAAAGTTTCATGACAATAATATCCTTTAAAAAATATGTTGATTTCTTTTCCTGAAAACAAACAGATAATAATTTTATTTATTGGTACATATTGTTCTACAAGACCTTACTGGTCTAATAAACGTGGTAATCTAGTTATTGAGCGACACTGTACCGAAGGAAAACTAGTAAACAATCATATACCTAAAATAGAATAAAATATTTACAATAACTAAAGAAAAATCATTTTGGAATGAAATGAAGTCAATTGACTTAATATATAATTTCAATGGCAAAACAAATACATATAGTTCAGCAGATATTATTTCTTCCTTCGATCTTCATGATGATGAATAATTTTCACGAAATGGTTAAGCAATGTGAATGATTGTTAACTGGTATAGTAATATTTTGTAGTTTTTACGGACTACTAAAAAGGCCCCTACCAAGATAATATATTAACGTATTATGTTTTTCTACTGCCTCCTGAACGATTATATTGATACTCTTACCAAGAGTTTAATTCACAGAGAAATTCTTTAAAATAAATAATCGTGCACAAAAATTATGAAAAATAAATATAAAAAACTTCACGCCATTTTGTCATCTCATTTCTGTCATGTCATGATGTCATATCATATGAAATGAAATATGACAATTTCCGGAAAAGTAAACCATAGAATCCAACAAGATAGAAAGGTAGGTAAATCAATCACAATATTGTTCGATGCTGCCATCTACTGGAGTTACATCTCTAATACGTATGCACCCAAAGTTACCTTCCTAGTAGGTATGCAATCGAAGTCACCTTCCTAATAGGTATGCAACCAAAGTTACTTTCCTAATAGGTATGAAGCCGAAGTCACCTTCCTAATAGGTATGCAACCGAAGTCACCTTCCTAATAGGTATGCAACCAAAGTTACCCTCCTAATATGTATGCAACTAAGCATGCATTATTTATGCCTGTTCGGTTGCATACCTCCGTGTTGATTATAGTTGTATTAGTGTCCAAATTAAATTTTATTGATAAGATATAGGTGTCAATCAATACTGTTCGACGCCGCCATCTACTAGAACGTTACCCTACCTCTCTAATAGGTATGCCACCAAACATACATTGTTCATTCCTGTTCAGTTGCAATACGAGAGTGTCCGAATGAAATCATATTAGGTTATAAATGAATTTATTTTATTACAGAATGATGGTAGTAAGTGCGGACATGGCCATCTACAATACTGTGCGGAAACTAAATATTTGTTATAACAGTTAAATCACGTTAAATTCACAATATTTCAGACACAAATAAAATTCAACTTAAAATACAAAACTCTAATCCCTTAGGTCCATTGTTATTTCTACTTTCAGCTATATAATGTTAGAGAATTATTAATAATTATGTATACTTACAAACAAATCTTATTAAAACACCCATTTCCTTCATTGCAAGGAAGTTAAAATATCATTCACGTTCTTCCACTCAATTTCTTTACGCAACATTTTTAGGATTTCCTACTCACCTTGGACAGCCGTTCAGGTTGAAATTTTTTTTACAAATAAATATCAATGCAAAAACTCTTTTTTTTTCGATTAGTATGTATATTTGAACATACATAACCCACAGACATATATGTCTGTGACATAACCTTAATGTATTTGACAGCAAAGCAAAGAAAAAATCTTGAATAGGTTATCTATGGTCTAGATCATAGAGAAATATTATATTTCTCTATGATCTAGATGTTTAAGTCAGTTGTCATTTGTGTTGTATTATTAAAATTTGAGAAACAAATTAACAAGTTTTTAAAAACAACTGGAAAAACGTTTAATTTCTTTTTAATTTGTTCGATTTTGTCAAAACCGTGTGAAAGCAAAATTAATAATTGTTTTGATAAAGAGACTTGGTGATTTAGGTTAAGAATTAATGTTTTAAAAATGTTTTATAAAACACTAATGTCTTAGCAATTACCGCTGAACTGAATATTAATTACTTGTAGTTTTCCGTTTTCCTTTCCTCAACTATAAAGAAACGTCTAACCGGTTGTAAATACGAGGAGTAGGGGATAGAAAAAAAAAGATAAACATTAAACTTGCATTAATTTATAAATTTTTTCCACGTTTCACTTGTTTGACATTCTTAATAGCTATTAAACCGGATTGTATGTAGTGTACCTAGTTAGCAAGTACGCAACAAAGTAGTTGAATC
The DNA here is from genome assembly GCA_910591695.1 of Galerucella pusilla. NCBI lineage: Eukaryota > Metazoa > Arthropoda > Insecta > Coleoptera > Chrysomelidae > Galerucella > Galerucella pusilla. The sequence goes on from CAJUYI010002170.1 coordinate 6,310, forward strand.
GTTTTTTTTTCTGGATTCTTTGGACGTTTATAGATATCAATATGTAAGTATGGCAATAGTCTTACAAAAATATAAGTAATCTATTGTAAATAAATCATTTTAGTGTACTTAGTACTAAGGGAATAGAAAGATGGGAATAAAGTTGAAAAAATACATGTCTGTGTAAAATAGCTTTAGGTGAACATTTCTTGTTGCAATTGTATCTAATTCTATAGTTCAACATTATTAATTTTGTATCTAATTCTATAGTTCAACATTATTAATTGAGGTTTCCTGAATGTAACAAATCATTTTTGAAATATCCTACACAATACCAAATTTTAATTTCAAATAAATATGTATGTTTATGATTCATTGCATTGCCATAATTGCCTGATACAATGTACAACCTTACTTCAAACATGATAGTATTATAATTTTTACATATTTGTAAATTAAAGCCTATTTTTCCAGTAAAAACTATGACAATTTAATCAGTTAAGTGGAATTGAAGTCTGTCCATTAAAGCTAGATTGACTGTTATTAAAATATGTTTATGCTGACAACTTCCACTGTTTATCAAAATATAAACATAATTAAATATACCCATTAAAAAGTTGTAAACAGAATTAATTATTTTTTATTTCAACCTTACTAATTTATTGCATAATTAACATAAATAATACAAACAACTATTATTTGCTATAACACACAGACTGATATATCGATAGATTCACACGACTAGCTAAGAAGCATTATAACCTAAATACCCTGGGCAGTGTTCTCCAATACGTTACACAAGGAAATAATAATTGATATGCAAGCTTTTCAATCATTTCTTCTAAACACACGACCAGACATTGTTACTAGATTATCACAAATTGTTTTATTACAGGGCAACTTCTGATATAGGCGTTAAAGGTTTCTATAAAAACAAAAATATTTTCATTACTGGTGCCACTGGCTTTGTTGGAGTTAGTCTTTTAGAAAAAATTCTTCGAACAATTCCTGAACATGGAGAAATATACTTATTAGTCAGATCAAAAAAAGGAAAAGATATTTCTGAAAGATTAGAAGAAATAAAGAAAAACTCTGTATTTGAAACGCTGTTTAAAGAAAAAAGTGTCGAACAGGTTTGAATGCTTTTTGTATTATAATAAAAATCAGGTAGCAGTAAGTCTGGTCATCTTGTTGGCCACTCAATGAAACCTCTCCCTCCCATCCATTTATTTTTATATATAAGATAAAGATCATTTCAAATTTAAGGTATTTAATAACGTCCGAGCTGTCGAAGGTGATGTTGGACAAGAAAATTTGGGATTGTCACCATCAGATCGTCAACTCCTGACGGAAAAAATTAATGTCATATTCCATTCAGCTGCTACTTTAGATTTCGGTGATACCCTCGACCAAACCGTCAATATTAATTTGTTGGGTACTAGAAGAATTACTCAGCTGGCTAAGGAATGTAGAGATTTGGCTGTTTTGGTACACGTCAGTAGTGCTTACGTAAACTCATATAGACTAGATGCAGAAGAGGTACTTACTGTTGAATACTAAATTAATGCTGTGGTCCAAATTTCGCTTGTAACTTTAACATAACCTTTTAAAAGTGCAGAGTGGAATTATGATTTAACTTAGTATATAAATTATTACCAAAAGCTGTGGATGTATGTAGACTTGGGTTTGTAGATTATTTACCCGCTGGCCAAAGATGCTGATGAACTTATAGCGACGGTTAAAAAACTGACTCCAGAAGAATTGGAAAAAGATACACCGGAATTATTAGGAGATCATCTGAATACGTATACAATTACGAAACATATGGCTGAGCACGAAATCCAAAAATGTGAAAGCGTATTCCCATGTGCCATAGTACGGCCTAGTATGAGTAAGTGAAATATTAAAATGATCTTGATTGAACGTATAGTCCGTTTAGAAAGTAGCTGACATATTCTTTGTTTTCAGTTATTGGTAGCTGGAAAGAACCCTCTCCTGGTTGGACTGTAAGTAAGAATGGTCCTCAAGGATTTTTAATGGGGGCGGCAAAAGGAGTAATAAGAAGGTTACCAGTAGCGGTAGATTTGATCTACGATTACATTCCAATTGATATCGTTGTCAATTCACTTCTTGCAGCCGGTTTCCATGCAGGTAAGTGTCAAAAAATGAATAATTTATTTAATTGTTTGATAATTTTTTTTTGTTGGGTTATGTATATTAGAAAAAATTCCATCCTAATTAATAAAGTTATTTTTAATTACTTTATATTTATCAGTTAATGTTAAATACCATATTCTGAATACTTGAAAGGGGAAAATTTATACACTGTGTTATTTATGTAATGTGACTGTTTTTTTCACTCACCTGGTATGTTTATATGAGCTCCAGACATTCCTAGAACAATATTTCAGCCAATTTGACCATAACCACTTTCCCATAACCTTATTTTGGTGTTGTTTATGAAATAGCAAAAATTGCTAAACCTAGACTTTGTTTTTGTTCAAACTTAGAACAAGAAAATTATATTTTGAGGTGGGTAACTCTTCTTACTGGTTCCAACACCACTACCAGATTTGAAGAGAATTTAGAACAGGTCAAGAATCAAGTATCTTTCAATCGAAAATAACCTTGTGTGGTATCGAAATCAAATACCTGTCGTTTTATTCGTATTAATAAACAAGTTCTTCGGTATTGCGTCCATATTTAATGCCACATCACCTATTTTAAATAACCAATCTCCCGATTAGATAAATGATCTGAAAAGCACTCGTAAAATTAATGAGGTTAAGGTTAGGTTTGCCATCCCCCGCCATTCGATGAAATATGTTCGATTATACAATCGAACGGAGATCGATACTGAATCAGTATCAATATTTTTAAGGTGTATGATCTGTGGTCAGGGCTTGACGCATGCGTTTTGACGTTGTCGCTTGAATGGACACTGTAAGAACTTGAAATAGTGTAGATTTTGTGAAATAGGAAAAGAAACCTCCATCAACCTAATTACAGATGCCATAACAATAATAGAACACTGGACTACCTAAACTAAAACCTGCAGATATCCTAAAATAGTAGTATTTGATACATAAATCTATTTAATCATGTACACATTTTTAATGTAATAATTTTCTAACATGATTTAATTCTAATAAATAATCCATCACACCAGTGTTATACTGTGACTCGAAGCAGAATCTCTTGAGGTACAAAACCTAGTCCTATCCGGAATAAATTTAACGCACGATTTTCTCCTGTCGTCACAAAAATGCGCTCTTGGTTCTTGTACATAATGCGGTTCGTATGTATACACCTGTGGTACGCAACTTACCGTCCTCGGTTCATAATCGACGGTTCTAGGTTCGCAAGCTTCTTGTCGCGAATCGCAAACTCCCATCCTCGAGTCGCTCGTAAGCGAAAACGAACTTTTACAAATATGATCGTTCGACATGCAACTCACCATCGTAATTACGGTATCTATGCCGTATATGATTCCGGCGACTATGGCTAAAATTGCAGCTACAAATAGAAAGTCGGTCAATTTCATAGCACTGATTATCCCGACGCCCATTAGCAATGCGAAGAATGTGATCCAAGGAATACATCTTAAAAATAATACGTGGAAACTGAGTACAAGGCCGGTGAAGGCCAGTAGGAAAAGGGCTTCTGCGTAACCGTTGCCTTTCCAAAACATACCAAAATCAAAGTTTTTATTCATCGACAGGAATAAGAGTATGAGGGCGCAAATTACTATTTCGGATATTTTACAGATTATGGAAGCCAACATGGTGTACTGAAATTTTGACACTTGTCAGTTTTGATTGAAAATTAAGGGGGGTTTGAAGTTTTTCAACGCCTTCAACTCTTTCGACTGCGACCATATTATATACTCGTAGACTTCGTTACATATAAGGAGCCACGTGAAGTTTGCCAACTGTCTTGCGCAGAAATCAAAATTGGTCTTCTTTATCTGTACATTTTTAACAATTCCAGAATAGAGTTCAATCTAAGGTCGGTGTGGCCAACAAAAAGTGATTTTTTCTGACAAGAATGACAGTTAAGGTCTACCATTCAAAACAAAAGATTTTTACATGTTTTTTATCATTGTGAACATCTATATTGCTTTATTAAAATAATGAATACACGTCTATCTTGAAATTTGAATTGACTTTTTAGCTGAATACTCAACATATCGGTGGCCAATAATTCTAGGAACTTTTGGCAAGTCACCATTTCACTTCTGTTATTCTGTCACTGGTTATGTCAAATGTCAGTTATATTTATTTTTGTTGATATTCGTTCAATTGTGTATGTAGCATTTCTAGTAAGTTGTATCTCTATTCTTCTAATTACTTTTTCCACTGACATCTGACATAACTAGTGACAGATAACAGAAATGAAATGGTGACTTGCCAAGAGTTCCTAAAATTATTGGCCACCGATATGTTGAGTATTCAGCTAAACAGTCATTTTAAATTTCAAAATAGTTGCTTCGGGGTATTCATTATTTTAATAAAGCAATATAGATGTTCGCAATGATGAAAAACATGCAAAAATCTTATGTTTTGAATGGTAGACCTTAACTTTCTTTCTTGTCAGAAAAAGCCACTTTTAGTTGGATACACTGACCGACTGAGCTCTTCTTCCTCTGGTTCTTGGCCTCTTGCTTTGCAGCATCCGGCCAGGTTCTTTCTGAGATGTAATTTCGCGAAGAGTGCACTGTTACGTGCGTCTAGGATTGACCCATGCTCTTCGGGAAGGATAAGGTTTAACAAAGGTTTATACACTCTTCTCGTTCTGTGGCGGGTCCAGAACTATCACAAGGTCACGCGCCCTTGTGATAGTTCTGGACCCGCCAGGGCGCGTGACCTTGTGATAGTTCTGGACCGACTGAGCTCCTCTATTGAATCATTGACAGCTCGTCCACATTGGTTCTTCTTGGTTAAATTACAATGGCCTCCTATCCTATAGGACATCCAGCCAAGGTTGTAGTTATATTTAACTTTTGTTCCTTTTGATGAGTACACTTTGAAGTGCGATCTGGGTACTAGCCCATTCTATTCAAATTGATCATTATTGGGAAGGATTTGGTAAACAACGAATGGAAGTTAGACTTTAATTAATAATCAGCTCTGACAACCAACTGACTTACGCCAGGTAATCGTGGGGGCCAGCCCAATATAGCAGCTGTTTTGGAATGATCTATTGTTATTTTGTGTTTATCTACAAAATGTGTCTATTATTTTTCTTTATTTACTACTTACCCCTGCTCTAGTATTAGTTTCAATCTCCCGTCTTCCATTGAAAATTCTAGCCTAGTAAACTTGAGTGTTTTGTATTTCTGAAATTGCAGGTCATGTGAAGGCGACCAAAGTGGAAATCTACCATGCAACGTCAAGTACAAGACAACCGTTCCGTTGGGCTTCGGTCGAGAATAAAATTACCGAATATCTACACAAATACCCTTTGAAAAGTGCCGTTTGGTATCCTCGTTTGAAATTTTTGCCGTCGATAACTTGGTATAGAATATCCTCGTTTTTTGTTCATCTCTTCCCAGCAATTATCCTGGATACTGTTACTAGATTATCAGGAGGTCGGCCCATGTAAGTAATGCAATAATGAACACTTGAAGCAACTCGTTGTCATTATTAAACTTACTGTCGATATTTTTTCAAATTACTGTTAAAAAATGACACTTCTTTGACATTTGACAGATGTATCGTTTCTGCGCATACTCTGTTAGATACTTTGCTTCAAGTGTTCGAGGATGACATAACACACAATGTTTTGTGAAAAATAAATTTTTAGTTTGATGAGATTACACCGAAACGTCAACAATTCTTTGGGAATGTTGGAAAAGTTCATTTTCACCGAATGGAAATTTTACGCTACAAAAACTGGAGAATTGCAAAAATGGTTAAACGAAGATGATAAAAGAAATTACAATTTAGATCTGGACGGTTTAACGTGGGATGAATATTTCATCGATCTAACATTGGGAGCACGAACTTATTTGAATAAAGACCCTAGGAAAACTTTGAACGCCGCCAGGACCAAGGATAAAGTGTAAGTAAAACTCATACTATACTTTCAGCGGATAAGGATAACACTAGAGTTGATTCGAAATCAAAAAGCGCCCAACGTAAAAACATGTACAGGTAAGAACGGACATAAAGTTCTGTGGCGATCTTCACATTCAGCGGATGCGGGTAACACCAAAGTTGATTCGAAATCAAAACGCGCCCAACGTAAACACATGTACGGGTAAGAACGGACATAAAGATATGTGGCGATCTTCACATTCAGCGGATGCGGATAACACCAAAGTTGATTCGTAATCAAAAAGCGCCCAACGTAAAAAAATGTACAGGTAAGAACGGACATAAAGCATTGTGTCGATCTTCACATTCAGCGGATGCGGGATAACACCAAAGTTGATTCGAAATCAAAAAGCGCCCAACTTAAACAAATGTACAGGTAGGAACGGACATAAAGCTCTGTGGCGATCTTCACATTCAGCGGATAAGGATAACACCAAAGTTGATTCGAAATCGAAACGCGCCCAACGTAAACAAATGTAAAGGTAAGAACGGACATAAAGTTCTGTGGCGATCTTCACAGACAGCCAAGCTCTGAGGCACTTGATTCCATAGAGGAGTACGGAACCAGGGCACGGGGGTAATAAAGGCAACGAATTGGCGGATTAAACGGCCAAACGCAAAGTTGACAATATATATGGTCACAAGGAAGTTGGTGGCACTACAACTATTATGAGAGACCTATTAAGCAAAGATAGGAGAGCTGTCAAAGATGTAGTAGATATATAAAAACAGGCACGTAAAGATAATTAAGTTGACAGACGAAGCTGCAGAGCATAACTTATGCCAGTCTCGCAGCAGATTGGCTGCAGAATGTTATCTAATGTAGCTATGCGAAATGTGCGCTCTGATTGGTCGAACTGCAGTAAAACATGGCAATATTGTTGCCTAGTTTTGAATACACTTTAGTTGGAGCTCTTATAATTAATAATTTTGTGTTTTAGGTTGTTTTTGGTACATATTTTCTGGCAAGTGTTGGTGATGTCTTTCATTTGGTACATATTTGCTTGTATTATTGGAAAGTCCATGTATTCATCCGTATTTATTGTTCCAATCACTTATTTCTTGTTTCAATTGTTGTAGATTTAAATTCTTAAGTTAATAACAGTATTTTTATCAAAGTATGTTTTTTTATAATATTCGAATAATTTGTATTTATATAAAATTAATTTTTAAGCATTTTTATTTATTTTGACACCCTTCCTAATTTTACCCGACACCCTACTTAATTTCAAAATCTACTTGTTTATTCTTAACATTTATTAGAATCGCTAATAAAGTGATTATAGAAAAATATCTATTTACAAAAATTAAAACATTTCTACAAAATATTAAATCTTAATTCTCTTAAAATGGGAGTCTTAGAGCCATGGATGCCAAGCCGGATCCATTCTACACAAGTTATCATGACTGTTTGCCGCCGCAACCAAAGTAGCCACCTGAAACGTTTGAAAAGGCGAAAAAAATTAATAATTTAGTTTCGAAAAACAAACAACTTGGAATAATCCCCCGTACTATTAGACCAGTGCCGAAGCCTTCAAAAACAGTAAAAAGTGAAAAAAATAATAGTAGGATAAAACGCATTAGAAAATAATTGAAGAAAACAATAAAATACGGGCGATCTGAGTTGGGAAGTGGGAGGGGATGAGTTTTTAAGGGTAAAAAATGATTTATTTCGATTTTCGGCAAAACTACAAGTCCTGCGGAAAAAAGTTGAATGGCAAAGTTGTGAGCAATAAAAAGCTCTACAACTTTTGTATACACAATTTTTACACATTACCTCAAAATTTATGAGAAAATCCCAAATAAATCAGTTTATGGTTTTTTATTTTTATCTTTTTCAATAAAAAAAAGTATTTTTTTACGAAATTTCGTGAAAAATTACCCTATTATGTCCCAAATACACTGTAATTTATTTGATTTGAAATACTTTTTTTTTTCACCCTATTTTGACTTAATATCAAAAAAGCACCCTAATTTTAAATCGAAAATTCTCGCGTCAAAATATCAGCTTTTTTCCAAAAATCGGTGGGCTTTAGTTTAGTTTAATCACTATGCACAATTTCATGGAAAAAATGTGATTGCTGCAATTTTTTCCAGTTAAAAAGTTTATTCATCAAATTCGAATTACCTTAATGTCATAGAAAATATCATAAAATGTAAATATACATGAAAATCGTACCTACTATTGAATTTAGATACTGATTTTGTTATCCATAATAATATTTTTTTAAACGTTTATGAATACATTATTTTGAATTGTAGTCACTCATCCATTAGTTTTTGTTTCTTTGATGATATTTCTTCATCGTTAGATTCGTCAAACCTTTCCAACTCTAGTTAATCTTCGAAATATTCAAGACCATCACCTTTTTCGCCTCCAATGTTTTTTCCAGTCTACATTGGTTCTTCATCCACAATTTCATCTGAATCATTCACTTCCTCGTGGGTTTTTTCTTCCATATCGGAGCAATTTTCAGAACCATGAAAAATTGTACATACATTTGTAAATTTTAAACCAAGTTTACGGCAGCTACATTTTAAACTGTTAGATCCAGTTTCACAGCTGCAGCAACTAGTTTTGAGCAATACTTCCGGAATTGAATCATTTCCTGTAAATTTGGGCATAATGCCACATTGATGTTGCTTCCAGCCCCAATCTTTTACTGTCAATTCGTTGCCCAACCAAGTTTGAAGCTGATAATATGCCCTGTAACAATGCTGTTCTGCTGCTCCTTCAGTGGGTGAGAGGTTTACCAAAATGAAGGATGATTTAATTTTTGCCAATTGATTTTTTTGAAACCTTGATTGACTCAGTGTTATTTTTTCATTTATATATTTATAAATAGATTTGATTAATTTTAATCAATTTTTTGGGGTTAAGTTACTTTAAACCCAAATCTCTATGAAACACCTTAAAATGCGCTAAAATTTACCGTAGGTCACTCAGGTAAATAAATTATCTTAAAACAGCAATAAATAGCCTTTTACAAATATTATTTAAAGAAGATTCTACAACTTTTTCAAAATATTGTAGATGTCTTATTGAATATCAACTTTATTAACTTATTTGTTTGTTAATTATAGTAGTGTATTCCGATTTGCAGTTTTTTCGTCTATCAATGTAACATGAATCTTACGTTTTTTGAGTGATTGAAGTGTAAGTTTTAATAAATAGCTCAAAATTGTACATTTCTTGCATTTTCTGAGAACATTTACCATGGAGATGTATATTTTTTTCAGACTATCAGAAAGTAGAGACTTCAAGAAACAAAAAGCCCACCGACTTTTTGAAAAAAGCTGATATATGAAGCGAGAATTTTAGATTGAAAATTAGAATGCTTTTCTGATAATAAGTCAAAATAGGGAGAAAAAAAAAAGTATTTCAAATCAAATAAATTACAGAGTATATGGGACATAATAAGGTAAGTTTTCACGAAATTTCGTAAAAAAATACTTTTTTTTTGAAAAAGATAAAAACAAAAAACCAAAAACTGGGTTATTTGAGTTTTTCACATACATTTTGAGGTTCTGTGTAAAAATTGTTGATACAAAAGTTGTAGAGCTTTTTATTACTCACAACTTTGCCATTTAAGTGTTTTCCGTAGGACTTGTAGTTTAGCCGGAAATCGAGATAAACCATTTTTTACCCCTAAAAACTCACCTCCTTCTCACTTCCCGAACTCAGATCGCCCGTAATTTATTTTTTTTTCAATTATATCATATTCCTTTCCTTTTCTAATGGTTTTTATCCTACTATTATTTTTTTTTTCAAAAATTATCGACCCTGGTCTAAATCGTTTTTAGAACATTTTTCAACAACTCGAACAATCCTCCGTACTATATTTTGAAGAAAAACCTTCGAAACTGACATTCTATGATTTTTTTCACTTAAAAACATTCACTTACGCTTTCGTGTCCTTCCAACTGCGCTAAACTAGTAAGTCTATTCGAAATTGAAGTAACAGCTTTATTCACCATATTAATAATCTGTTTGGCGGCATCACTAGCTTTTTCTTGATTATTCACATCTTCCGGTTTCTTAGCTCTCGATAACATCATTTCGTCTCTAATTATCGGTTTAAGAATCGATAATACCTGAAAAATAAAAAATCGTAAAAATAACAGATAGATTTTTCGTCGAATCCGGAAGTTACCTTGAAATTCGGATACGTGAAACATCTTGAAGTGGCTATCATAGTCGCTGTTAAAGGTCCACTCACTCCAATCGTCGATAAGTACTCGGTTATATTCGGGGTTAAGCGGAAATGTACCGGTCGGTTAGTATTCAATTCACCTAAAACAAAAACAGTAGGAACTAACTTAAAATTTGACCCGTACAATGTTCAAATTTCATTTACGCTGCGTCAAAACAATATCACGTATAAAAAGAGTAATGTCAAGTGCACTGAACCCCTAAATAACACTTTATATTGTTTTGTCAAAGTTTAAATGAAATCCCAATATTTTTGTCCACGAAATTGGAAAACACTTCAGAAAAGGCTTCACCGAGCGAAGCCATGGCGAAGGCTTCACCGAGCGAAGCCATGGCGGGGAAGGTCGCTATTAGTAAACATTCGTTTTTTCCCGATAGTTATTTGTTTTCTTGTCGAATTTTGCCAGAAAGGGTCGCTAGACGAGTATAGATTCCAACAAATGTCTTACCTGTACCGTCATCTACGTCAAATTTGAAATAGGCGACGTTCATGAGCCCCGAGTCTTGGTGCAGATACATCATGTCCGGATTGAGCCTGGTCAAATGGAACACATACTCAGCGAAACATGCTAAAGCTAATTGAAGGGTAAACTGCAACAAATCGTTTATAAAATTAAATATTTTTCGTGAAAAATTCAAAGTAATGTTACCATTTTTCTAAATTGCCAGTAATCCGTTGCGGACGGGAAAGTTTGTATCGCCCATTTTTTAATAATCGTCCTAGGTACTTTGGTTTGTTTCAAGATGTCTCTGTACACTTGATGACTCGCTTTTATACCTCTACTTTGTACTGTCGCCAGTCTTTCGTAATAATACTGTATTGGATCGTCGTGTTCGATACCTACAAATAGAGAAAAACTTTTTTTCAAGAGCCTAATTGAACTATGAAGGATGACAATTCACAAGATAGCACTCTACTGTAGATTCCAGGAGAAAATAGCATACTGTGGTTCGAAAAAGCTCCGCTAGATGACTAGATAGTGTTGTATGACAGATGGCACTTCTTCTGTGACATGGAACATTGGCAGATGACACAGAACTATGAAATGAAAGATATTTTCGCGTACCGCAAGTCTTGTGCGGTATAAGTACCAATATAATATTGGGAAAAATTGGGTTACCGGACAAAATGGCAGATAAATTAGCAAAAAGATGGGGTAGATGCAACAATAGTCCAAAAGAACGTTTGATATATAGTTTTATGTGACAGATGGCACTTCATCGGTGACATGGAACATTGGTAGATGACACAGAACTCTAAAATGCTTCTACAAATGAATGAGACATTTTAGCGTACTAGAAACCTTGTACGGTATTAGTACTAATATAATATTGGGAAAAAACAGGGTTTCAGGACAAAGTGACTGATAAATTAGCAAAGAGAGGGAGTAGATGCAACAGTAGTTAAAAAAAACGTTTATATATAGTGTTAAGTGACATACGACATTTCATGTGTGACATGGAACATTGGCAGATGACACAGAACTATAAAATCCTTCGATAAATGAAATGAACGATCTTTTAGCGAACCGGAAGCATTGTGCGGTATTAGTACCAATATAATATTGGGAATAACAAGGTTTCAGGACAAAGTGGCAGGTAATTTAGTAAAGAGAGGGAGTAGATGCAACAGTAGTTCAAAAAAACGTTCGCTAGATAGTACCATGTGACAAACGGCACTTCATCTGTGACATGGAACATTGGCAGATGACACAGACCTATTAAATGCTTCGAAAAATGAAATGAAAGACATTTTAGCGTATCAATAGCCTTGTACGGTATTAGTACCAATATAATATTGGGGAAAACAAGGTTTCAGGACAAAGTGGCAGGTAATTTAGCAAAGAGAGGGAGTAGATGCAACAGTAGTTCAAAAAAACGTTTCTATATGGTGTTAAGTGACACACGGCACTTCATCTGTGACATGGAACATTGGCAGATGACACAGAACTATAAAACCTTTCGACAAATGAAATGAAACAACTTTTAAGGTACCGGGAGCCTTTTGCAGTATCGGTACCAGCATAATGAAAGAAATAAGTAAATAAGTGGATAAGAAAGAATGCAGATTTCATGGAAAAGAAAAATTATCCTCCTCCATTAACATACTTACGGTAGTGCAAGCCACTACAATATCTTCAAGACACCAATGAATGTCAACCTAAAAATCATACATACCTAATTTTTTACAACTCTTCTTAAATATATCCAACAGTGATATGGAAGCTGGATTGTCTTCTACCAGTCTGATTTGTTGCGAAACTGCTACGACCCTAGGTACAGTGTAATGCAAAAATCTCCTGGCAGTTTCCTGAAAAAAAAATTAGTTTTTGTTGTATGTTAACAGTAAATGCGCAGTTACACGGTCCGAACGAACGGATAAAGTTCGTAGACTGTCAATGCACCCGTCGCGGAATCGGACAGGCTCGATTTGTCCGTCAATTGTCGGTAAATCGGACGCGGTTCAAAGGAAACTCGAGCTAGAGCTACTAGACGCTCCTGGTATCGTTAGGCGCATATTTTCCTTCCTACGTTCAATATGGAGTGGTCGGTTGGTAAGTTGGTACCCACGAGATCCAAATTGGAAGAATAAAAATTCAATTCACGATGTCCATAGTCAAAATGAAGGGGTGGAACTTGACGCGCCTCGAGAACGTTCCGGGTCTTTACAGAGTCTGGTGTGCTAAATTTTAGTGAGCAAAAAGGAAGAGGAACATGGGTTCGAATACGTCAAGTACAGTCTTTCGATAAACAACGTCCGTTGAAGGACGCGACACGCAAAGAAGGATAAACATGTCTTACCTTTTGTTTTCCCAAATATAAATTCAACATTCTCATCAATTGCAGCACTCTCTCTTCTCTCCTAGCGTCAGCCAATCCCGAATCGTTAACAACCAAGTAGGGATATATTTTTCCGTTATGTCCTCGAATATACAACCTTCTAGCAGCTGCGTTGTGTTTTTGCACCACGTCCACCCTAGGCATGAATCTGGTGATGCGAACAAAGTAATGGTTGTGTTTGGGGAATAAAAATTCACCCGGTAGTTCGACTTCGGCCGTTTTTAACGTGAAATTCGATAGGAAGCGACATTTTTCCTCGATAAGACTCGACCTGGAAGAGAAATTTTGGATTATAACTCACGGATCAGTCGAATTAGCTTACTTTGAAGCGAAAAATAAAATTGTTAACAGGATGGGAACAGTTCGAAATGGTGAAGAGGTGTATAATGAAGGTAGAAAAAATAAATGCGTGATCAGGGGTGTTTCCAGATATATTTGGGGGGTGAAATTTTGGATTATTGCGATTTTCGGAGAAAGTTGACGTCGGAGAGGAAAGTGTACAACAGAAAAGTTGTAGATCATAAAAAGATCTACAACTTTTGTGAGAATGATTTTTTCATATAACCTCAAAAACTCCGAGAAAAATGCGAAAAACCACTTTTATAGTTTTTTATTTTTCATTTACACAATAATAATTTTATTTTGACGAAACTTGGTGAAAGTATACCTTTTTATGTCCGAAAAATCCACAAAATTTTCCTGATAAAAATATCAAGAGACTTCCGAGATAATCACGTTTCTTGGCACAAAAAAATATTTTTCAAATCAAAATTCTCCTTTGGAAAATTGTCGTAGAGACTTTATTCATGTCGCCATTTTTTCGTCTTGAGTTATACTTTCTTGTGAAATAATAAAATAATACAGTCCCTTTTTAAAAACATGATTAAAATTCGGAAAAAACAAAAAAATGAATTCTGCAGCCATCTTTTTTTTTACAGAAAGTCAATAGTTTGTTTGAATTTTTAGATAATTCTCAAAAACCAATTGCACTATTCAATAAAGTACAAGCATATTTCATATTTTGCTTAGATATTAATGTATAATAGTAAAGTACATATCAAAAATTACTATTAGTAGGAAATAAACCAGTTTCCATTGGAAATTACTTCCAAATTTCAATGCACTTTCCGACCAACACCCGAGGATTTCCGAACGGTACAGATGATACATGTGATGTCATACCTCTTGTTTGTTTACTTTTGTCAATATGGCCGGTATTGCCTTAGGTTCTGTGTAGTTTTGTGATTATATTGTATTTTAATTAACTATTAATTGCTTCATCGACGTAAAAATATCATTTATATGTTTGTTTGAGACCATTACGTGTTTATGTGTGCTTTTTTTTTATTTCTAAAGGTCAACGTAAAGTGGAAAGTGGACATAAATATTCGATGTTTCCGAGGATATTTTACAAAATATTTTATTTACTAGTTCAGTGTTCAGTGACGATTTTTTCATATTATGCGAGTAAAGATATGGCTAGCGAAGGTTTTGTAAAAGCACAAACTGATAACTTGCCCAAAGTAGACTCATTTATGCTGCTCGAATTTATGAACTTCAACAAATTTAATGACATCACTCCATGGGACAGCCATCTTTATGACGTAAAGCGCGTTTTGGCGGACTTAAAAATTTCATGATTTTTGAAGTCGTTTTAGAAGTAAAGTTTATATTTTTTTGAAAAAATAGACATGCAAGGTGTTAGGAGATCTTATAAAGCGTCAATTCCCACCAATAGCAAAATTTATACTTGTACCCTATTGTATGGAAAAAATACAAAAGATTCTTTGTTCCATTATTTGATTAGATATTTCTATTTTCAAAAGTATTACTATGAACATACAAGTCGAATAATGACTGACTGACGCAGATCCAACAATTATTGCTCGGAATGGTTGCAAGTTAATAACATCAATATACAAAGGCAAACCAGAATTACCTTTGAGTGAATTAAAATTTCAACTATATATAAAATCAACTGCAAAGTCAATGCTCAAACTGGACAAACTACCATCTACTGTTGGTACGGCTGCACAACACTCTTATAGAGTTTATATAAATTTAAATATATAAATTTAATAAAGGTATCCTGCAGCTGCTTCTTTTTTTACTGTTTCAACCTTGTCAATCCAAAAAATAACGCGTTATTTAAAAATGAAATTTTAAGATTCAGTGGCCCTATTACTCTGGTGGCTAATGAGTATATTTAATTGAATTTGTGATAAATATCTGCTAAATTATCAATAAGTATCAGAAAATTAATAAGATGCTGGATAAAAACTTTGAATAGAGTACACGCATATTTCATATTTTGCTTAGATATTAATTTGTAATAGTAAAGTTGATATCAAAAATAACTAATAATAGGGAATAAACCAGTTTCCATTGGAAATTACTCCCAAATTTTAAGAATAAAATTCAAATTTCAATGCACTTTCCGACCACCACCCGAGGATTTCCGAACGCTAACGATGATACGTGTGATGTCATACAATTTGTTTACTTTTGTCAATATGGCCGTTATTCCATTAGGTTCTGTGTAGTTTTGTGTTTATATTGTATTTTAATCAACTATTAATTGCTTCATCGACGTAAAAATATCATTTATATGTTTGTTGGAGACCATTACGTGTTTGTGTGTGCTTTTTTTATTTCTAAAAGTCAACGTAAAATGGAAAGTGCACATAAATATTCGATATTTCCGAGGATATTTTAAAACTTTTGAAAGAAAATATTTTGTCTGGAGTCTTAATAGACGCTGATTTACACTCTGGAACAATGCAATACTGGAATACCAAGTTTTTTCGGCTTTATCCATTTTTAAAGATTCCAGAAACAAATTAGGTCACAAAAACTCACAGCGTGATACACGAATAAGAACGTAAACAAATCGAGTGACGTCAACGGATGGGGCAGCCATTTTTATGACGTAAAGCGCGTTTTGGCGGACTTTCAAATTTTATGATTTTTAAAGTCGTTTTAAAAGTAGAGTTTATATTTTTTCGAAAAAATAGGCATAGACCTGATGAAGCGTCAATTCCCACCAATAGCAAAATTTATGCTTGTACCCTATTGAATCATTTTAAAAATTCAAGTTTATTTTTTACTTACCTTTTCAAATTCATATCCCGAACATTTTTCGAAATAATTAACATTTAAAAATAAACCTTTGTGATAAAGAATCATATTAATTTAAATATATATTTCTCTAATTACCCCTGTATAGCGTAAAATAAAATAAGTTTTTCGAACTTCTCTGGTATCTACCAGTCTCGTTATTGACAACAAAAGCGAGTCGTAAATATAATTTATGAGAGCGGCGTCCGTTTGGGACAGCAACTTGAATCAAACTGCTCTGGAGTGGAACATCTTATATTTTTATTCTGTAATCTTTGACATCAGTCATCATTAAACCGAGTTCAGGTGTTTGGTACAACTCGCCCTAAGGATCTTTTGTTTTTTTCCGTGCAATTAGATAGTGCAATTGGGTTTCGAGAATTATTTGAAAATTTAAACAAATTATTAACAATCAGTAAAAAAAAGACGGTTGCAGAATCCATTTTTTAATTTTTCCAATTTTTAATCATGTTTTTAAAAGGAGACTATATTTTTATTATTTCACAAGAAAGTATAACTCAAGACGAAAAAATAGCGACAACTTTCCAAATTTTAATTTGAAAAATATTTTTTTGGGCTGAGAAACGTGATTATCTCGTAAGTCTCTTGATATTTTCATCTGGAGAAGTTTGTGGATTTTTCGGACATAAAAAGGTATACTTTCACCAAGTTTTGTCCAAATAAAATTATTATTGTGTAAATGAAAAATAAAAAACTATAAAAGCGGTTTTTCGCATAACATCATTTTTGATACTGCACCAGTTTCATTGAATATTTTATTTATTTTATTTACCGTACCGCAGCTAATACGAGGACGATCTGGATGTCTCTCATTAAATACTCTACAAACCTCTCTAGCACTTCTAACGTCATCTCCCGAAAGGCGTACAATTTCAATTTTTTCTCTTACGCTCAACCTTGCAGCCCTGACACAAAATAATTCGAAGAATTGTCAGGTGAATATTGTTGACAATGGTACATTTAAATCTTTCACAAGTGTCAAACTGTAATATCATTTCCATGGCAACTAAGATTTAAATTGAAAAATCAATTGGGTCTTATAGTTCAGTCAGTCAAGACAATCAATTGATTATAATTCCAAAAGTTTTCAAATTTTGACGTAAGGTCGGGAATGGTATAAAAACAAACTAGGAAATTTTGCAACCTGTTCCGAAGTCCGGAACATTGTTAAAATTGCAATTAAATAAATGTTTGCTGTATGGTCGTGAAAAAAATTCAAAAAGTTCTGCAAATTTGGGGAAGTTTTCGATATAATATATCATATCACGTATTAAATTTGCAACCAATCTAAGTGTATGGAACATTTTTTGTTATTAAAAATTAATGTTTTTTTTTTATTAAACTGAAGGAAAACGTTCCAAAAGTTCTGCAAATTTGACAGATCTATCGGAAAAATGTACGGAACATGTTTATTTATAATTTTTTTTAATTCGAGCAAGGCGGTCTCGGAATAATTACAAAAGTTTTGAAACTTGGTTGCAAACTTTGAAAACATCTATTCTGATGCATTTACAAATTTGCAACCTCATACGCGATCCGGAACTTTTGGAATTTTCTTGAAGGTGAAAAAATAATAAAATACATTTTTGCAAATTGCATAAAAATGGGTCACACTGTATGAAAAAATCATTCTCACAAAAGTTGTAGACCTTTTTATTATCTACAACTTCTCTGTTGTACACTTTTCTCTCCGACGTCAACTTTCACCATAAATCGCAATAATCCAAAATTCGACACCTTTTCACCCCCCAAATAAATCTGGAAACACCCCTGTTCACGCATTTATTTTTTCTACGTTTGTTAAACGCCTATATACCATTTCCAACTGTTGTAAAAGTGTTATTTGGCTGGACTATTATAAAACATGATTAATTAAAAAGTATACTCACTGCAGCAGCATTTTCGATCGGTCGTCTAAAATTTTGATCCATTTTTTTAATTTGAATATCAACGTGTGCAAGTTCATCGTATTCGATTGCGTGAAATCGAAATCTTTGGTAAACTCCAATTTCATCGCCTTGAAAACCGGATCTTGGTACGTGGCTTCGGCGCGTCTCGCTAAACTTTCCGAAGCGGCCGAATTAAAACTAACGTTAACGGAACTGGAAATATTTTCGACTCCTATACCGAAGGTGGACATCAATTTTTTAACGAAATTTTGTATGTGCGGCGGTATTTTTGCTTCGTTAACGACCTCTCGATTTTCGAAAGCGATCGCGTAGCATTTGGTCAAGCCTTGACGTAGTTGTCGCAAGACTTCTTCGTACCAAGTTTCTCTGAACCATTCCATCTGGTCGGCGATACCTTCCAAGCTAGACAACACCGTCGTGTGTATGTCTCTCTGCATTTTCATTATCTTGGAGCACCTTATCATAGCCGGGGTGGCTTTGATGGATGATCCTTCAGTTGGAACGTTGGAAGTAGTGGTAGCACTGTCTTGACTGTTCGGGGGCAGTATTTTTATAGATCCGTCTGATTGGATCGATACAGTCGCATTTTCTTGGCTACTTGTTTGTCCATCGCTTGTTATAGATTCTTGAGATTGATTTTGCAAGGATAACTTCTAGAAATGGAATAATTGTCAAACGTCAAATTTTGAATAACAAAATAAATATCTACCTGAACACTGTTCGTCTTCCTAGCCACTGATGTCCGTAAAGTAAGATACAGAGTCCTGATCGGGAAGTAAACTGCTTGAGGAAACATTCTACCAACCTAGAGAACGTAAAAAAATAGGTAGGCTGACGAAAATAATAAAAACACTAATAAATGACCCCCTTTAAAAAAATTATCGTACGCCTATGATAAAAGGAAATTTAAGCGAATAAATTAATCTCTTATAAAATTTTAATCCTACGCATAGGGTACATAAATGAACTTCCTTTAAAAATTTATTGGACTGACGAAAAGAATGATAACACAAATAATTGACCCCCTTTTGAAAAATTTGTTGCACGCCTATGTAGAACGGAAATTTTTGCTAATAAATGAGCCCCTTAAAACATTTTATCGTAAGCCCACGGTGAATGGAAATTTCTACAAATAAATTACCCCCTTTAAAATTTTACTGTTACGCCCATGATCGTCCAAAATTTTTATGAATAAATCGACCCCCAATAAAAATTTCCTCGTTACCAATTAAACACAGCCCAACACGCACATGATACAGATGAAGTGCAGCATGTCGGTGACGTGAACCTTCAAGTTTTGCCCCCACCAAAAATCGCTTAACGCGACTATGGATGTTTTTCCTTCAAAAATCAAATCGACTCCCAATAAAAAATTCCTTGTTGCAACTTGAAAATCGCCCAACACTCGAAGCATAGCATGTCGGTGACGCGGACCTATTAGTTTTGCCGTCACCAAAAATCGCTTAACGCAACTATGAAAGTTTTTCCTCCAAGAATTAAATCAACCCCCAATAAAAAGTTCTTTGTTGCAGCTTAAAAATCGCCCAACACGCTCTTAATACATTCGAAGCGTAGCATGTCGGTGACGCTTTACCAAAAATCGCTTAACGCGGCTATTTTTCAAAAATTGTTACAAAAGTATGTCATACCTCGTTGCAATACGTCACAGATTAGTATGACTCACAAGTTTTTCCCCAAAAAATCCTCAACGCGGCGTAGCATATCGGTGACGCGAATCAATATGTTTTGCCCTCACCAAAAATCGCTTAACGCAACTATGGACGTTTTTCCTTCAAATATTAAATCAGTCCCCAATGAAAAATTCGTTGTTATCACTTAAAA
Organism: Galerucella pusilla; assembly: GCA_910591695.1. Lineage (NCBI taxonomy): Eukaryota > Metazoa > Arthropoda > Insecta > Coleoptera > Chrysomelidae > Galerucella > Galerucella pusilla. The sequence continues at coordinate 26,331 of CAJUYI010002170.1, forward strand.
ATCGCCCAACACGCACTTAATACACTCGAAGCGTAGCATGTAGGTGACGCCTTACCAAAAATCGCTTAACGCGGTTATTCTTCAAAAATTTATACAAAAGTATGTCATACCTCGTTGTAATGAGTCACATATAAGTATGACTCTCAAGTTTCTCCCCAAAAAATCCTCAACGCGGCGTAGCATGTCGGTGACATGAACCTATAAGTTTTGCCTTAACCAAAAATCGCTTAACGCGACTATGGAAGTTTTTCCTTCAAGAATTAAATCAGCCCCCAAGAAAAATTTCCTTGTTATCACTTAAAAATCGCCCAACACGCCCTTAATACACTCGAAGCGTAGCATGTCGGTGACGCCTTACCAAAAATCGCTTAACGCAGCTATTTTCCCCCGAAAAATCCCCAACGCGGCTAAAAAGGAGAATCGTTTAAAAAAATGTATTACCTGACAGAGTAGATTGAGAATGACATTTCCTTCGTACTGCACAAGACAATTGAGTAGTTGCGGCGTCCACGGTAACCAAAGAAGAGGAGGAACGCCCACCGAGTACTTATCCAACGCTTCCATCAAACTACAAAAAAATCGGGAGTTTAAATTTGGAAAGTTATAACCGAAAAAACATAGATTAACATACCTAAAGTTTTCATCGTCATAACTAAGTAACCACAACACTTTGGCTAAATATTTTCTAGCTTTCGCCTCGTTTTGATGTCTACAAGCGTGCAAAAGACAAGCCATCGCGTTCACTCCCAAGTTGATTTGTCTTTGATCTCTGGTGAAAATTTGTTCGAGATAGTCTCCGTACAAGGCCCAAGCTTTAGTAGAAGCGTCGTGCATCTGAACGGCCGCCGAAAACATCTTATTCGCTTCGTCCGATTTATCTAAAATATCCGTTAAACTAGTTAGTTTCAATGGAGAACTACTATTCGTTGGTGATAAGCGATTTCCTCTGGACCAACCTCTAACCATTCTTGACTTCTTTAGTCAAGAACAGTGTCCAAGTGTCTTAAAAATGGGAGGCATGTTGTGATGCCTTTTGGCCCAATATAATAATAAATATTTAAAATAAGAATTAAATTCCCTTGATCTTATTTCAACAAAACGTTCGAACATTCCATTATTATATAAATATAAATAAAAGAAGGTTATTGTCAAGTTCGAGCGTGGTGCAAGACAACAACAATTATATGTTTATCTGTTTTGCTCGAACTTGACCAGTTGTATAAATATACTTTCAGTATTGATAAAAAGGGCGGATGTAATTTGGGCGCTAAAAGATTAATGCACTTTTTACAACATGTAAACTAGGCGCCAAGACCGAAGGGTCATTTTAATCCTATGTGTATTTTGGGCGCTAACCGACTGAAGTACACCTCCCTCTAAACTTCAAACTAAAAAAAACAAGAAAACCCAAGACCAAACCCGGTTGATCAAAGTAATTATGTATAAAAATATCGGAAAATAAGAAATAGAAAACTAAAAAAAAACAAGAAATCCCAGGCCAAAACCCGGTTGATCAAAGTAATTATGTATAAAAATATCGGAAAATAAGAAATAGAAAACTAAAAAAAAACAAGAAATCCCAGGCCCAAACCCGATTGATCAAAGTGTAACTATGTATAAAAATATCAGAATAATAGAAATAGAAAACTAAAAAAAACAAGAAAACCAGGCCCAAACCCGGTTGATCAAAGTGTAACTTTGTATAAAAATATCAGAAAAAAAGAAATAGAAAACTAAAAAAAAAAACAAGAAAACCAGGCCCAAACCCGGTTTATCAAAGTGTAACTATGTATAAAAATATCAGAAAATAAGAAATAGAAAACTAGAAAAAAAAACCAGAAAACCCAGGCCCAAACCCGGTTGATCAAAGTGTAGCTATGTATAAAAATATCATAAAATAAGAAATAGAAAACTAAAAAAAAACAAGAAAACCCAGCTCCAAACCCGGTTGATCAAAGTGTAACTATGTATAAAAATATCAGAAAAAAAGAAATAGAAAACTAAAAAAAAAAACAAGAAAACCCAGGCCCAAACCCGGTTGAACAAAGTGTAACTATGTATAAAAATATCAGAAAATAAGGAATAGAAAACTTACAAAAAAAACAAGAAAACCCAGCTCCAAACCCGGTTGATCAAAGTGTAACTATGTATAAAAATATCAGAAAAAAAGAAATAGAAAACTAAAAAAAAAACAAGAAAACCCCGGCCCAAACCCGGTTGATCAAAGTGTAACTGTGTATAAAAATATCAGAAAATAAGAAAAAGAAAACTATTGGATTTTTCCAATTATTGGTGGTTAAATTATTAAGAGTTATTTTATGACTCGACCTACCTGTACTTCTTAGCGCCGAAAATACATGTCGGATTATCTACCCTTCTTGGTCAGACAGGTAAAGAAGGATGGTTAGCGCCCAAATTACACCCACCGGATAAAAAAAAGAAGAAGTCGATACAGAATACTTGAAGAAGACTATTATATATAGTTGAATAGTGGAATCAAAGTATACTTGCAGCGCCATCTCCTAACGCTTTAACTAAACCTATCCTATAACCCAGACGTTACCAAAGTTGGGTTAGGGTGTCAGGATTGAAGAGGAAAGGTGAATAAAGATTCTTCTTGGCGTGAAGGATGTAAGAAAAGATAGGGAAGGATACTGATACTTGAGATACATATGAATAGAGATGGAAATTACTTACTGCTTAGCTGGAACAGCAATCCGTTCAACGCATAAAACTCGGCTGTCATTTCTTTCGTGAAATATTGCATCTTGGTACGACTAAGCACCTCCAAGCCCTCGTTTATTTCGTTTTTATCGACAGCAGAGTTCTGTAAATAGCATTTCACTTGCTGTCTCACTTTCTGGAAACAATCCACTATGGGTACGCTCGAGATGCTGTAGATTTTATTCAAAGATTCCAAACAAACGTTCACCAGCTTGTGTTTCCTCGCTATTTTTCCAAAATGGATGCTCGACTGGAAAAAATGAAACATTTACAATCGACACGCAAAACGTTACAACGTTACATAATAGCATGTCGATGACGGTAGCCCATAAGGGCTGAAAAAATGGCTGCTACATACCTGCGCTGAAGCATGAACTCCCAACATGGAATGCGTGGTTGCCGTATCTCTATTACTGTCATAATGATTGACTATGACTTGATAATGATGTTGGCGCCAAGTGAAAATGTCATTCCAATGTACCAAATCATCGGCTATGACCGGTAATCTATTCCTCCAAGTTTTCACGATCGCTTTCATATCGTGAAGGGAATTCTGATGACCTTGCAATAGTCCTTTGTGTATTTGATAAGCTTCTTGCAATTCCATGATCTGAAAGCGGATAGAAACAGAAATTAGACGGCTACAGCTTTAGACAGAAGACAGCTGACGTATATATGACGTATAGTGAAGTGACCGTATGCTTGCACCACCACCGAACAAGACCATTTAGTGATTTTGGAACAGAGTGAGAAGAAAAACTTCTATCGTTACAAAATGTCTTACTTGTTGAGCAGCTTGTAGATACTGTAGATGTATATGACTAACGATGTGCGGTAGTTTCCTCCATTCGTTCAAACATAAAGCGCTGGCGCTTTCAACGTATCTTTCGACGTATTTTAGTGGTTTGCTCTCATCCGGTTGGCATATAACTAAAAATCCGCCGTACATAGTAATCTTCCAGCCCAATTCTTTCGGACAAGTGTACTCGACGTTCAAAGAAGCTTCTTTCATGATATCCCAGTTTGGTATCCGCCAAGCGCTATCTAAAAGCAAATAGGGATCGTAGCAGCCGTTTTTGGCGTATTCCATGAGGATTTCCCATTGGTTCAACTCCTTGGCGCATCTAAAATGAATAGAAATTAAAGAACGAATTATTTATTTTGTATTAAATCGCTTACCTTATCCAGTGTTCGTTCCATAGCAAAATTTCCCGCTGCGTATGAGTCGGTACAGGTCCCATGTTATTATCGGTTTTGTGTTTGGTCATGGCTGCTTCGTAAGCGGTTTGCGCTTGCTCGAAGAATCCGTGTTGTTCGTAGGTGATGGCGATGCTGGTTTCTTTGTAATGGGAGTGTCGTTGCCATAGTCCAGCCCAGCAATCTTCTTCGCATAACAAGTGATATAATTCGCCGAGACAATCCAGTAATTCCTAAAAATTTTAAGTAATTCAACGTAAAATAAGTTTTGCCGGGGGGTATGTTTACCGTTTTTGACGGTTCTCCTTCGAATTCGTAACAACTAGCTGGGTTTGAAGTTTTGGAAACTGAAGGGGTGCTAAAAGCTATTTGTTCGAGTCCTAGTGCCATTCTATGCCATAAATTGTGTGATTTTCCCAAGTAGGTCATTAGAGGGCTGTAAAAAATTATGTAATAAGAAGATATGACGGTATTAATGTGTTTGAACTTACGGCGCCATCTGTATGTTATTGGAGCACCTGTATAAAGCTTCGACAAACGTGTTTATAGCGCTCGGGTGACAATCTTTTTGGATGATGTGAGTTCCTGATGTTATAAATGGTAGTATTTCTTGTGCTAAAGTCTGAAAAGTATTGAATTAGGGTGTTAGTGTTACCGGTTCGTTCATTTGGTCATTTATCGTATATTATTTGCGATTTAATTCTATCGATAAATAAACTAATGAGTGAAAACATATTTTTGTTTAAACCTGTATATTATAAACGTAGGCCTGATTTTTTAGTAAGTTCATAAGATGTAAGCAATTCTCCATCAATGTATCTACAATATTCTTCAAAATTCATTGAAATCCGACATCAAATAAAAAAGTTATTGGCAATTGAATTTCATCGAAAATTTGCGACAATTAAAAATTATTTGCGATTAAATTTCACCGAAAAAATTTGAGTGAAACGTTGCGAATAAAAAAAATTAGTAATAGATACGACTTGATAATGAAAACTCCCATCTACTGCTTCGCCAGTGCAAAGAGTGTCTTAAACTTCTAGATGAAAACATATTTTTGTATAAACCTGTATATTATAAACTTAGGACAGATTTTTCAGTAAATTTTCAAAATGTAAGAAATTCTGCATTAATTTATCTACAATATTCTTCAAAATTCATTGAAATCCGACATCAAATAAAAACGTTATTGGCAGTTGAATTTCATGGAAAATTTGCGAGTATTAAAAATTATTTGCGATTAAGTTTCATCGGAAAAATTTTAGTGAAACGTTGCGATGAAAAAACCTTAAAAATAGATATGACTTGATAATTTAAACCCATTTAAAACAATCTACTGCTTCGCCAGACCACATATTCCACATATTTTTGTTTAAACCTGTATATTATAAACGTAGGCCTGCTTTCTTAGTAAATTTTCAAGATGTAAGCATTTCTCCATTAATTTATCTACAATATAATTCAAAATTCATTTAAATCCGATGTCAAATAAAAAAGTTATTGACAATTAAATTTCATTGAAAAATTACTTAGAAGTTATTTGTGATTTAAATTCATCAAAAAAATTTGAGGGAAATAAAGTTATTTGCGATGAAAATAGAACATTAAGAATATATATGACTTGATCATTAAAACCCGATTTAATTTCATCGAATATTTGTATTGATAGAAATTATTTGCGATTAAATTTCATCGGAAGATTACTCAGATAGAAGTTATTTGCGATTGAGCTTTATCGGAAATTTGAGTGTAATGAAGTTATCTGCGATGAAAATAGAAACTTAAGAATAGATATGACTTGATCATTAAAACCCAATTTAATTTCATGGAATATTTTTGTTCATAGAAATTATTTGCGATTAAATTTCATCGAAAATTTGCGAGTATAATAATTATTTGCGATTAAATTTAATCGGAAGATTACTTAGATATGAGTTATTTGATATTGAATTTCATCGAATGTTTGTGTTGATAAAAATTATTTGCGATAATATTTCATCGAAAGTTTGCAAGTATAATAATTATGTGCGATTAAATTT
>CAJUYI010002171.1:0-13668 GCA_910591695.1 Galerucella pusilla
GTTATAAAACTGTGTAGCGAACTGTTTTGTAAATTATGTCTTTTCTCACTTTTGTAGTTCCCTGAAGATGTAAATAAATATTTACGAAAGCTTGGAAATCTAAAAAGAGTACTCTTTTCCTTCATTATTGCTGCTTACCTCAATATTTGTCTGTTTGTATATATATATATAACTGAAAGATGGGTGTATATATGTTTAATTAACCCTCCTATAAATCGAATATCTTGACAATTAAGTAAATTATGAATAATATTACCAGCACATATAAATAATAAAGGCAGGTACAGTAAGTAAATTAAGAGTTCTAAAATGACCTCGGCAACTATCCCAAATTTCAAACCAGCTAGGATTCTCACTGCTCTCTTTTGTATTTTAAAAACACTCTGACTGTGTATACCACCCCAAAATACAATTCCATATGATATTATGTGAATAGAAGTTATGAATACCATAGTATGCTGTTATTAATTTATGTTGATTAACTACTTTTTTTAACTCTTTTAATGAATAACAATTTTGGATAAGTTTACTGCAGAACATTTGTACATGATCCAACCAACTCACATGTTCATCTATAGTAATACCCAGAAATTTAATTTTGGTCTCCAATTCAATGGAGTTATTATCGATTTTCATTTCTTTTGGATATGTAGTTTCGTTACGATTATGTGTAAACAATATGCACTGTGTTTTATTATTGTTCATGATTAAGGAGTTGTTGTGAAACCATTCAGAAACTTTTGAAATTGACGAGGTAGCCTTCTGTTTTAAAGCATCAAAATTATTTTCTGTGATTAACACATTTGTATCATCTGCATAATTTGTTATAGCAACTGAATGATCACTTAGATATGATGAAAGATCATTAATGTACAATAGGAACAGAATTGGACCAAGTACACTACCCTGAGGAACTCCTAGTACAATTGGTTTAGAGTCTGAGATATACTCAACAGAATTCATTATAATGCACATTTTTTGGGAACGATCACTAAGATAGGACTTAAACCAGTCATAAGCTAATCCTCGGATTCCCAGCTTTTCCATTTTATTGAGTAAAGTCGTATGATGAACACAGTCAAAGGCCTTCGATAAATCTAGAAATATTCCAAGGGCAATTTTTCCATTGTCTAGAGCATCAAGAATCTCTCTCAAAAAATTGAACGCAGCTGTTGTAGTGGATTTACCTTTTTGATATCCATGCTGATTTTGTGCAATTGAGTTGTTAAAATCTAAGAAAGATATCAATCGTCTACACATCGCAATTTCAAAAACTTTTGAGAAACTGGATAATAAACTAATGGGTCTATAGTTTTCTAGTGATAATGAATCGCCCTTCTTAAACAATGGTTTAACAACCGCTGTTTTCAACCGTGATGGAAAGATTCCATTCAAGAAAGATGCATTTATTATGTACGTTAAAGGTTTTAATATAAAGGGGGCTATTCTTTTAAGCATCTTGTTACTTATGCCGTCATCTCCGCTAGATTTTTTTTGTTTCAGACTAGCGATAATTTCCAAGATTTCTGCTTCATTTACTTCTGTTATGTACATAGAAGATTGAATATTACACATGTGATTAAGATTAACATTTATCGTTGTTGTGCCTACAAGATTACTTGCTGCTGTTACAAAAAAGTCATTAAAGGTAGTAGAAACCTCAGATGGAGAAATTATTACTTTATTATTTATTCTAATGCCCTTAAATTCATCAGTTTTCGATTTTTTTATTCCCTTTTCTTTATGTATGATACTCCAAATGGTCTTACTTTTATTATCAGAGTTACTTATTCGATTATCATAATATTTTATTTTTTCTTGCTTGATAAGATTTGAGTAATCATTTTATATTCATTATAAATTTGCTTTGAAATTGTATTTTGAATGTATAGCTCAAACAAGAGGTTTAAAGTTTCTTTAGCACAAGTAACCGTATTTGTTATCCATTCAGGTTTACGAGATTTATTAGACCGAAGTTGTTTAAAAGGAAAAGCCAAATTAAAGTGTGTACAAATTATTGCACAGGAAGCGTTATATTTTTCATCCACTGTTAATGCTTCATAAACTGAAAACCACGTTTCCGTGTAAAGTGAATTATAGAAATATTCATAATTTTGCGAACTGAATATACGTTTACGTTGGTAAGAGTTTTCGTTTTTTACCTGTTTATTAAAAATACTGATTAACTGACTAAAGTGATCTGGTATATTATTATTAATAATATTTACTTTAAATTGAATACATATTTAATACATAAACATTATCTAAGCACGTTTTTGATGTATAGTTTGGCAAGTTTATCTGGAGCTACGCGGCGTCGGTAAGAGGCGAGGAAAAGCATGGCGTATATCTGTCAAACGTACAAATGGCGTACGGTACCTATTTTACCAAGTGAAACTGAAATTACAAAGGTAACTGACAATAGAAACGCCACTGGATAAATCAATATCAGTCAATTGACGAAGTGAGAGGGAAGAACATACGCACGCGCTTGCCAATAATAAGTCGGCTGGTCGATAAAAATCACCAATTATGTAATCGGAGGGTGTGGTCATTATGGTTTTCGTACAACGTTGCCAGAGCTTTAAGAAGCCCATAACAATTTGGAAAAGTGTTCTCTTTTAATATTCATGAATTGGAAAATAATGTTAATAGAATAAATCCAAGGAAACAAGCACATTATAAAATTAACGTTCAATCATATTTTTAATATTGTTAATAATAAAAAGACCCATTTATAATTATTATCACTACATAATCAGTACTTCAACTTTTTCATAGTTAAACGTGGCAATGTCGAATATTTTCGACTGCATTCCTTTCACGGTTTCAGATAAACTTGCCAAAGTATACTTATTAATTACTCTAGTAGGTGTATCAACAGTGAATTTCATGTTATAGGCATTCAAAACATTTTTAACAAGATTTATATCTCTAACGTTCTTTGGCAAAGGCAGCATGTCTATATTAAAATCGCCAGCTACTATCACATACTTATCATCATCAGTTGCTATATCTAACAGTTGATCTAATTTATTTAAAAATTCGTCTGTTTGCGTACTTGGGGGGTTTATACACGACACATATAACGTAGTAAATATTATCTACTTTGAATTCTGCTGCAGTGCATTCAAAAACATAATCCTCACTCAATGAGTTAATATCTTGTCTAACAATTGGTCTTAAAAAGTCAGCACAGTATAAAACCACACCCCCATGTGCATGTTTGGCAGTGCGGCAATGGAATGACGCCATTGTGTAATTTTCTAACTGGTATGACTTTATACTGTCTGTACTTTGCCAATGTTCTGTTAATACAACAAAATCAACATTAAAATTATTTAATATTACGTTTAAGTTATTGACACAGTTTGAAATACCCTGTACATTTTGATGAAACAACTTTATTGATTCATTATTATTATTAAGCTTCACTTTATCCTTTAATTGCTAGGTACTTTTTGTCTTTTTAGACTCAATATCAATAATTCTTTTATAACAAGGACATTCTGAATTTGTTACTTTATAGTTAGTGTTTAAAGTTTTTTTTTAGTTTTAAATTAGTTTCAAAACAATTAATACACTTAATACTTTCTGAATTGCACTCTGCTGTCTTATGATTATTACTACAATTGTAACAGGTAACTTGATTTTCACATTGTACGGCTTTATGTCCATATCTTGCGCATTTAAAGCATCTTATTATTGAAAAAAATTCGTTTACCATACATCTTCGCCAACCAATGTTTACCTTTCCAGCTTGACATAGCTTGTTTCGTAAAGCAACGTCAGTTTCCAGAATGATATTTCCTTTGTTCTGCTTCCCTTTTTGGTGATATCTTGAATGTATTTTTAGTATGCTATTGTCATTTGTGCCAATTTCATTTTGATCCTTAATAGTTTGTATTACCATTTCTTCATCCTCTAATATAAATTCTTCTTCAACTCCTCTTATTATAATCTTTGGATTTTTCTGTCTGCCTTCTGTAACACTATATTGCTTCCCGAGTTCGTTTTCCACTGTTTTTTTAATTTTTTCCTTTGAATGTTTATTGTCACAGTTAATAATGACCACGCTTCTTTCCCTTCTTTGACATTTTCAACTCCTACTGCTAAACTTTTTGGATTAATATTTTGCTTAATATCATTTTTTGTTTTTTTACTGTCTTGTTTTTTTTTATTAATTACCATAGGGGTAGAGGGTGGGGGTGAGTTTGTGAAATATTGGGGTTGGGGTGATTTTAAGTATGTCATAAAATTCTACACCCTTTTTTAAGTATGTATACCAAGTTCCATAATTTTTTCTTCATTATTGCCAAAGATATTCATTAAAACGAGTTTTGAATTTGTGGACTTGTAATTTTCTTGAAAAAAGTTGAAACCTCTCTATATTAGATTATGGGTTTGAGCCATTTAGGTTGGGTTGGTTTGGGTTAGGTTGGTTTAGGTGAAGAAGCGTGAAAATAATTGAAAAATAAAAATTAAAGCAAGAAAGATATGATTTTTGTGATAAAGTGGCGTAACTCTTTACCTGGTGACCTCCGGCAAAAAATTTTTGTACCATTGTACTCTACTCGTGAAATGTGATCGATTGATACCCTAACTGTCAACTTTCGGGCGTTTCCTTAAAGCAAAGGCTTACCATTTATTTTCTTTCGTAACATCAGCAGAGGACACCTAGTGACGGAGGTCTATTTAAACTTACTTGTTCATTTATTGTACAATATTCTCAGGCCAGACTTTTCTTTTTCAGTTTTTATTAAAAATAAAAACATACTAAAATTTGACAAGGTAACAAAACTTAGTTTTGCAAAGTTAACATTTTTTTATGTAAATAACCTATAACTTATGTAGGTACTTAAAAAATTCTCTTCATATGATTTTTGTAATTTAATACACACACACTTACCTTTGAGTCTAGTTCTTCTCAATTTTCCATGTAAATAGTTAAAGTTATATTCAATGTTCTCAATAATATTACTTTTTTGTTTAATTAACACATTAGATTCTTCTAAAGTTACATCAGTATTTAAATCGACATTTACCTCTTGTTTAATTGGGCTTATGACAATCGTTTCTTCAGTTAAACTTTTTATAAGGTTCATACTATGCACCTCTTGATCAAGTTCTTGTTTAACATCCATATTAAAAGTATGTTCCTCAATTTCAAGTTCATCCTTAAATATAAGAAGATATGCCTGCTTAATATCCATTATATAAAATAATAACATATTAATTAATAATGTATTGTGTACTCGCACAGACATATATATTTTATATGTCTGTGTGTACTCGCATATAGTCCTTAGCGGTTTTCAGATTTCATGGAATCTGTTTCGTATAAACGGACCACTTGTCATTAATATTACCATTGTCTAAACTTTCTTAGACAATGATGTTAGAATATCTTACCTTTGTTTCTGTCGTTTCTGCAGCTTCCAAAGGCATTTTTGGATTGTGTTTGGATGAATAATTTTTTTCGGTTCAGATTGAGTAAGTGTAGCGTGGGTTCAGATTATTTTAATTCACAATAAGCAAACAACAAGCAGTAAACTGAAATGACAAAACATAAAGGTTTTTTTAGCGAGTGACTGGTCATAAAAAGTTAATACCGATCAATTTTTTGCCACGAACGGTGAATACCAAAATGTCAAATCAGTGACCGCGGTGCGGTAATAACTTCAGTTACCATAGTCCATAGGTGGGTAACTGGCAGTGGTTATAACCCCCACTTTTGTTTTAAAACGTGAATAACCGCCTGTTACCGCAAGTAACCGCTGGGTTTTAACCAGCAGCTCGCTAAAAAACCCTTATAATAGAGATAGAGAAATATAATGACAAATGACAAGTAGTGCCAAATAATAGCCAAATAGAAGAGCGTTCATAAACATTACAGAGTACACATTTCTCACACTTTTTTGACAACCATCGTTCATAAATGAAATTTTTGTTGCTATGTGACCAAAAGATTAAAAAGAGAACAAAACAATCAATCAATCAATTGTGTTCACTTTTACATCTATGATCTAGTAGTAGTGAATTTTTAGCGATTCAGTTTTGTTGTTTTGATTCGACATTCACTATATCCTGATTAATTAAATATTATAATTTTTTTCGTCGGTTTTATTTTCGAGATAAAGTTGTTCAGTTAATAATATATTTGATATTTGGTAACTGTGAAAGTGAGATTTCGAATTAAATTCACATAACATCAATATAGAAGTTATTATTGTGACAATAAATACTTAATATTTATCGTAATTTGTTTGCCAGAAGGTTTGGTAGATATGAAGTATATTTTTTTGAAAGCTCTTAGTTATGTAAGTCTGTTTGTTTCACACATACTTTTCGATTTCGAATTATAATAAGGGGTTTTTATTTGTTATACATTTGGTATAATTTTTTGCAGCACCAGTGAGAAGGATGTAAGGGCTGAAGTGGTATACATGTTAGCAAAGCTATATTTTGTGGTGAATAATATTGATTCACAATATATAAGTTGTTTTTATTGCTGAAACAACATTGTAGTAGGGTTTTGTTTTTAAGCTGGGGTGGGGTTCAACAGTGACACTGTTGTAGAACATATTTTTAGTTAATTTCATTCCACTATCTTATCATGCAAGTTAATAGGCTATTAGGTGACGAAATAACTCATGAGTTACAAATTCGTGGATATCCTATCGGTGGCACAGTCGAAGAAAAACGGTCAATATTGAGCGATATTTTACGAATGGAACGACTAGGTGAGAAGGAGCCACCAAGTACAAGTAATGTAGATCCTATCTATGAATTGAGTATTTGTGAGGTAAACTATCTGATCTTGCATCGCATATAGACTCTTTTGATTTAAATAATAAACATAATGAATTCAAATAACGAATTATGTCTCGGTTGATACATTTGTCTAATAGATTAGAGAGAATCAGGTACGATTTGTCAAATGAATCTCGTGACAAAGTACTTAAGGAATGGTGCCAGACGTCGAAAGAGAGGCTACAAATCATTTATGATTCAGCAAATAATCAACAAGTTCAGGATAATGGATCTGCGCTTCAGGAACCTTTGGTAGGTACCAGAAATAGTTCATACGTCGGAACAATCTGTACCAGCAGAGTCTTCTGAGCATTTGGGGATTGAAGAAGATTTCAACAATCTACAGATTCAGGTCGATAATTTGCAGACACAAAGACAAGGACTGGGACGAGTTTCTACTTTAAGAGAAATGTTTGAAAGCAAACATCCAAATCAAATAACTCCGACTGTTAGATATCTGAATCCAAGGACGTCTCACGCCAATAATATAACTCAACATCCGATGGTTGATAGTAATAGGGCTTCTTTTCCAGCTCAAATATCTTCCCCAACTGATTGGGTAAGACAAGGTTATCATAATTCTGTACCATACCATCCTACTAAGCCAAATTTAAGTACAATAGTTCAGTATCCAGCATACGACACAACAGTCAATAATCACGCAAATGTTACCAATGGCAATGAACAATTTTGTGATGTCACGCGGTGGCGTGTACAGTTTAATGGATTTTCCAGTGTGAAGGGATTTTTGGAGCGGATCGAAGAGCTGCGAATATCTCGTGGGGTATCAAAAGATAGATTACTTCGCTCTGCTGTCGAACTTTTCACAGGTGATGCCTTGTTATGGTTTCGTATGAATTACTTCACCACCTGGGATGAGTTTGTGGAAAAATTGAGGTCTGATTTCCAGCCTCATGATTATGAATATTTCTTATGGGAGGAGATACGACATCGTACTCAAGGTTCCCAAGAGAGAGTGATAAATTACTTATCAGTTATGGAAAATTTGTTTCGTAAATTACCTTCACTACCTTCGGAATCTTCTCGACTACAAATCAATTCAAATCATTAAGCGTAATCTTCTTCCCTATATACAGAAACAAATTTCTACCCATTCAATTAATTCCATTTCTGAACTGCTCCACCTAGCACGGTCAATCGAAGCTACAGAGTGTAGAATACAACAGTTCTGTCCTCCTTCAAAAAATACACGGTATATGGTTGAACCAGAATTGGCTTATAGAAACCCCGTGAACCCTCTTTTTGCTATTGAAACAGAACGACCGTCTTCTACTTTAGAGTCAATAAAGGTATCAACTAATGAAGTATTGTGTTGGAATTGTAATGGTAGAGGCCATAGAAACATAGAAACATAGAAACAATTATTCTGTTTCAAATGGGGACATCCAGGGGTAGCTGTGAGATCATGTCCGAAGTGTATAAAAAACGAACAGAAACCGTCACAGTAAGTCGGCTGTCGGCGGTCGCGACGGGAAAAATACACGACTACTCTGCTAAAAATGAAGTTATTTTGGATTATGTGTTAACCCATGCTCAGGGTGATAAAAGGCCGTATTTGTCTGTGAATATTTTAAGTATAGAGTTTTTAGGTTTATTAGATAGTGGGGCATCTCGTACTATAATCGGTAGCTTAGGTTGGGATAAATTGGTTGGGATAAAAGGTTCATGTTTTCTTGATGTCACAAAGCAAGTGACTTGTGTGGTTGCTAATGGACAGACATGTAATAGTATAGGAGAAGTATTGTTATCCATTTGCCTCCGAGAGCGAGTGCAAATAGTAAATGTTTTAGTTATGCCCTCAGTACAGCATAGGCTGATACTTGGAGTTGATTTCTGGTCCCAGATGGAAATTATTCCAGATTTGCATGCTGGTGAGTGGAGGTTTCGTGAAAACGATTATATAAATACTGTTGACACTGCAGGAATACGCGATATCGAGTCTTTAACTGAAGACCAACGCTTAGCTTTAAACAAAATGGTAGATGACGCATTTGTAACCATGGGTAGTAGCTTAGGATATACTTACTTGGTTGAGCACATTATTACTACCACTTCACCACCCATAAAGCAAAGGTATTATCCTATTTCTCCTGCCTTACAGAAAGCAGTGAATGCTGAACTTGACGATATGTTAAGAAAGGATATCGTTGAGCCATCAAAGTCTCCATGGTCGTCACCTATAGTCATGATGAAGAAATCCGAAGGAGGTTGGCGATTTTGTGTTAACTACAAACGGTTGAATGCGGTTAGTACTCCTGATGCGTACCCGATTCCGTATGTCAGCTCGATATTGGATAAACTTAGGGATGCTCGATACTTAAGTACGCTGGATATAAAATCTGCATATTGGCAGATTCCTGTATCAGTTGAGTCACGTCCTCTTAAAGCTTTCACTGTTCCAAATCTTCATTCAGCACCTGCAACTTGGCAGCGACTTATAGACCAGGCTCTTGGAGATGATCTAGAAAGTTTTACATTCGTTTATTTAGACGATATAATTATATGTACACCTGATTTTAATAAACACCTCGAAGTTTTACTGACTGTCCTCCGTCGTATAATGGATGCCGGTCTTACACTTAATAAGGAGAAAAGTAAGTTTTGTCGGTCAGAACTGCATTATCTTGGTTATGTTATCAACGAATCTGGATTGTTAGTTGATCCTGACAAAGTGGATGCAATTCTACGTATTCCTATACCTCGTACTGTTGCAGAGGCTAGACGCATCGTTGGTATGGCCTCGTGGTATCGGCGTTTCATTCCGTCCTTTTCAACTTTGGTTTCACCCTTAACACGACTTACTCAGAAAAATCGAGCTTTTGTTTGGGATAGCTCTTGTGACGTTGCCTTGAACCAAATCAAACAAACACTTATCTCCGCCCCTCTTTTGACGTGCCCGGATTTCACCAAGCCCTTTATAGTTGAGACGGATGCGAGTGATTATGGCGTGGGAGCTACTTTGTCTCAAAATTACCCAGAAGGGGATCGAGTTATTTGTTTTCTGAGTCGTTCACTCACAAAAGCAGAACGGAAATTTTCTACTACTGAAAAAGAGTGCCTGAGTGTGATCTATGCCGTAGAAAAGCTCCGACCGTATCTTGAGGGAAGTATTTTCGTGGTGATCACAGACCATTATTCACTGAAGTGGCTCTTCAGCATAAAAGACCCGGTTGGGAGAATTGCTCGATGGGCATTAAGATTGCAGGCATATGACTTCGAGATAATCCACCGGAAAGGCAAAGAACATCTCGTACCAGATGCCCTTTCGAGAGCGGTTCCCTGTATAGACGTCCTCGGGAGTTCTGATCCAGATAACGTTGAATCATCTTCGACAGATAAGTGGTACCTAAGCGCATGATGCAAAGAGTTAAGGAATTGCCAACCAAGGACCCACTATGGATGATTAAAGGAAATAAACTTTATCGACATTGCAGACATTATCACGCAGATTTGGCAGATACTGAGTGGTTATTGGTAGTACCACGAGAAGATAGGGCAAATATTATTAAAAATAATCACGACCATCCCACTTGTGGTCACTTGGGTGTATCGAAAACGGTAGCTCGAATAAGCCAACTATTTTATTGGCCCAACTTACGACATGACGTAGCACGGTATATTAGAAAATGTCGTATATGTTTGAGTACAAAACCGGAACAAAAAGCTCCTATAGGCCAAATGTTAACTTTTCAAGCCACAACCTCAAGGCCGTTCGAATTACTGAGTGCAGACCTGGTTGGGCAATTACCTAAATCAACATCAGGATTTTCTTTTATTTTTAAGGTTATAGATTGTTTTAGTAAGTTTTTGTTAACTTTTCCTTTACGAACTGCTACCGCAGCAAATGTGGTAAAGGTCCTTGAGAATCAAGTGTTTTTAGTTTTTTGGGGCTCCCAAAACTATTATTGTGGATAACGGAAAACAGTTCAGTGGTACATTGTTTAGGGAGTTAATGAAAAGATACCAAGTCAAAATCAAATTCGCTGCTTTGTATCACCCACAAAGTAACCCAGTAGAGAGACCTCATCGTGGGCTGAAGACCATGCTGACGGCATATGTGTCTGAGAATCATCGTCATTGGGACAAAATTTTACCGAAAGTTACTTTCGCGATTAGGTCTGCGAAACACGATGTAACCGAGGTAACACCAAATCTCATCGTATTTGGCCGTGAAGTTCGATTAGGTACACCTAATATCCCAGACCAATCCATATTGGATCGTTCTACAGATTTAACTAGGTTATGTTATTCTGTGATGTTACAAAGAGGTTGAAATTAGCATACGAAAAAGCCAAGAAACCGTATAATTTACGACATCGGAATGAGACGTTTGCTGTTGGACAATCTGTATGGAAACGTAATTATGTATTATCAGATGCATCGAAGCATTTTAGTGCTAAATTAGCTCCAAAATTTATTGGACCCTTTTTAATTAGTAAAATTGGCTTGGAGATGGTCTTGAAAAGATCGACTTAACATTTCTAAGCATTTGCACAGTAACATTTTGAAACACTGCCTTATTCTAGTTTTCATATCGACTGGTGTAGTAACAGGTAATTGGTACACCTGTTTTTCAATAAAACCCCAAAGGAAAAAATCTGCTTTATTTAACTCTGGTGATCTTGGTGCCCAAAGAACTGGTCCTGCTCCCAATCCACCTTTCAGGAAACATATCATTCAATTGTCCCTGAATTAGCGCGTTATGGTGAGCAGGAGCTCCGTCATGAAGATACCACATTTGTTGACGTGTACGGAGGTGAATGTTTTCGAGTAGAACTGGTGAATAATTTTCCAGGAAATCTAAATAAACATCTTCATTTACCGTTTCTTTGAAGAAATAAGGTCCTATCACATAGTTACCGAATATATACCACTCCATACATTTATAGACCACCTAATCTGACTGTTTATTATTATTATTATGCTTTATTTATCATAGATAATGTTAAAAATAAAAAATACATATTCAATAAACAGATGATCAAAAAATAATTAGATAAAACGGAAAACAATGCAAAAAGTAAATTGTGAATCATAAAATATAAGTATATAAATATATAAGATGTAAAAATAAATAAACAGAAATAGAAATGTACAATAAGTCATATAAATAAAAAAGTATAAACAAATAAACAAACAAACTGTACCATAAATAAACAGAAATATGTATAAAGTAACCCCAAAATAATTTAAAGTATAATACCAGTAAATTTGAATTAAAACATGCACAAAATAAAATATAAAAAGCATTAAAAGTACTGTATACAAGCAATTACACATAAAATTAAGATAGAAAATATAAAATATTATAAGAAATGCATATTATTAGAAATAAATATGACTTTAAATATGAATATGAATATATAAATATGAATATGAACCACTATATTTCTGTAGGATTACTGTTAATGTATATAATCAATGATTTTTTAAATATTTTCACATTTTGACTTACTTTTATGTACTGTGGTAAGTTATTAAATTTTACAACACCTTTATGAAATAAATTATTCATTGAACTTCCTTTAATGGTTGTTTTCACATAAAAATTGATTGAATTTGCTGATCTTGTGTTTTTATCATGTATCTGTGAGATTGGCACTAGTTTACTATGTAAATATTGCGGTAAGAGATTATTGATAATTTTGAAGATGAAAATCATTGTTTGTACATACAGAAACTTATCAATTTTTAACCAATTTAAACAATTTGTCATCAACTCCACACTAGTATACCTATTGCATCCCAGAATAACTCTCATCGCCTTGTTTTGAATAATTTGTAATCGTTCATAACTAGCTCTAGAACAACCTGTATAAATTAGCGAACAACAGTAATAAAAATGTGGTAGAATTAATGTATTGTAAACCGTAGGCTTAGTATGCATTGATAGAAATGGTGAAATTCTTCTTAAAAAACCAACTTTTTTTCCAATTTTCTTACATATGTACCTAATCTATGTGACAAAAAAAATTTCAGTTCATGGTCCATCATAAATCCTAAATATTTTATTTCATGTACACTCTCCAGGTCCTGATCATTTATCTTAACACTCAAATTAAGGTTTAAAAATTTAGCACGCAAAATAGGACCACCAATGAAGATAAATTTTGATTTGGATTCATTTATTTTTAGTTTATTGATCTTAAATATGTCAGATATTTTTTTAATTCCGAATTGACTGTTTTTACAACTTCAACAAAATTATCTCCGTAATAGTAAATGAGGGTGTCATCCGCAAAAAGATGGATTTTACAATTCTCTAGTACATTGCCCAAGTCATTTATATATAATATAAAAAGTAGGGGCCCAAGAACACTACCTTGTGGAACACCAATATTGTTCAATTCCGGATCCGATGTTGAATTGTTAAATTTGGTTATTTGATATCTGTTTTCTAAATAATGCTGAATCCAAGAATAAACTACCCCATTGAAGCCATATTTTCTCAATTTTAACAATAATATATCACGTTCTATCGTTTCAAAAGCTCTTCTGAGATCAATAAAAACTGAACAAATTCCTACTCCCGGCTCATCTAGAATACTTTTCATGTCAGATATAGAGGAGAGTCGCCTAAGTCGTACTGCCCCTTAAATCGTACCACCTTAATTTGAATTAGAAATAAAGTGACTACAGCGCTCGTGCGGCGCTACTAGCAACTAGTGCTTGGTAGTAGTGGCGAGACAAAGTTTGGTGCGTGTGCGGTTGCTATCTAAGTTATTGTGAACGATTTCCTGTTTTGGAGCTAATTGATGGTTTCCTAAATCGTACCGATTGCATCACATGACAAAAAGTGTATTACCTTGCACAAATTACCACAATATTAGTGAC
>CAJUYI010002171.1:13678-35715 GCA_910591695.1 Galerucella pusilla
GACAAAAAGTGTATTACCTTGCACAAATTACCACAATATTAGTGACTGAAAATTAGATTAACCTGTCTAAGTAACCAATACTTCTTAGGGTTATGGTGCTTTTGCACAGGGATTTAATATAAGGTAGAAAATAAATAAATTGTAAAAAGTGGTACGATTTAGGCAACCTTCCTCTAACCAGTTGGAGTGCTGTCTCACAAGAATGCGAATTACGAAACCCAGATTGATAACTGTGTAATATCTTATTTACAGAGATGAATTTACTCACTTGATCATACACTACTAGTTCAAGTAATTTCTCACAAAAAGGAAGCATATTGATTGGCCTTAACTGATCAGCTTGTTCGTATTTAAAACTTTGGGAATAGGAACTATAGTTGAAGTTTTAAATCTTTGAGGAACTATGCCCTTTTCCAAACTTAAATTTATCATATTAAGCAAAGGATACCACGTGAAACAAATTTTCAATTATATCAAGGCCTAATTCATCTGTACTGTTTTTCTTTTTTGGGATTTTATTATTTCCAGTAGCTGTCCAATGTTAATTAATTCGAAATATTCCATTTTTGAATTATTTAAAGGA
The DNA here is from genome assembly GCA_910591695.1 of Galerucella pusilla. Classification (NCBI taxonomy): domain Eukaryota; kingdom Metazoa; phylum Arthropoda; class Insecta; order Coleoptera; family Chrysomelidae; genus Galerucella; species Galerucella pusilla. The sequence goes on from CAJUYI010002171.1 coordinate 14,262, forward strand.
ACCGTTTGCAAAATAACATTGGTACCGGAATCAGGAATTGCTATATACCCACTGTGGGTGACGATATGATGAGGATTCGATGTGGATTAGTAATGAAAATTTTGTTTGTTCACACTTCCATTTTTATGGAACGTAGCCTCGTCATCAAATAACACGGAGTCGAAAAAATGTCTTTGCACTTGTATTTTTTGAAGTACCCATTCACAAAATTGTACCCTCCTCTCAAAATCATTACCTCTTAACTCCTGCTTTAATTAATTATGATAAGGATGCATAGGATTTGTTGACAAAATTCTTTGCACAGAGCTGTAACTTATTCCTTGTTCTCTTGAGATTGTACGAAGGCTCGTATGGGGATTCTCAGTAACTGCTAGTAAAACATTCATTGTAGCTTCTTCCGTAATAACAGTTTTAGTTCTTACTTCCTTCTCATACATCACCCATCCAGTGCGATTGAATCTTCCTAATAACCTTTCAAAAGCAATTTTATTCGGTTGTCGGCGTTCTGGATAACGTTCGTTATAAATTCTCATTGCCAGCAGACAATTTTTTGTACTCTCGCCTAAAATCCACAACATATCTATCAAGATTTCACGGGAGAAATTCATTTTACTTAAAAACGCTATGACAAATGTCATAAATGTAACAAACGAATTAGCACAACGTAAATGTTTGTTGATATTTCAGAGCCTACTCACTACCAACCTAATTACTAAGAACGCTAATTTAACTATTTAGAAGAGCTACCTAAGAAACCTGATCCTTTTGCATGTGTGGTGGTACTGTTATCGACCTTTTAAAACCTTTTCTAAGTCAACACACTTTCCTAACATGTTAATTGTTGTGAATTAATTTTATTATCTGCTTTTTATCGATTTTTTCATTCGAAATAAAATTTTTAATAACAAAATAGAAATATCACAACAACTATTCAGTTTGGGTAAAGGGAATACTCAATAAATTTTGAAATGTAGTGAAGTAACTTCCATTTACCGATATAAAATACTGTGTAATCAATTTTAAAAAATTGTGAGACCAATGTATTCGAGCTTGGGCTCGCCCTGTATACGGTTTCCTAGATATCGAATCAGTTCGATTGAATGGTAGTACTAGACGACCATCACAGACGTATGGCTATAAAAAATTGATTTTAAATTGTGCAGTTTAAAGTATACAGGGCGCTGAAGTCATTACTATTTACAGGAACAAGTTGTCAGAACTTTTTAAATGAACTGTATAACCCATTGCAATATTATATCATTCTAATAGCGAAGTCAAGCAGAATTCAAATTTGAAGTAAAATACAGGGAGTCTCAAAAAAATATAACTTTTATTTGGCACGGCGTTCTGGTACCTAAACGCTGTACAATTACGACTAATTTTAAAATATGAGCCTCTAGACTGGCTACAATCAGTCAAAATTTCATTCCAATATCTTCAACTTCAACTTCAAGATATTGGACTTTATCGCACTAATGAATCACCCTGTATATATAATATTGAAACTTTGTAGGGTCGCCATTTCGAATTTTCAAAATCTGAAAACATCAACGTTTTCAGGTGCCAGACTACCGTATTTTAATATATTATGAATTTGTTATTGTTATTCTAATCATGTTTGTCGATTAAAAAACCAATTTGCAAAAATTATCTCAATTTTTCAAAAATTAAGGATTGAGAAACATTTTTTTTTGAACTACGTCATCCTATAGGCATAGGGTATAACAACAATTTTGATGCCCACAATTTTATTGTACAATCAAATCTAAAGAAGTTATGGACGAAAAGCTGTGCTTGCAAGCTGCATCGCAAGCTCGAGCGGAATATTCTCACAAATCTAGGAAAGTAGTTTATACTTCATATACTTCCGTTTGAAAAAGTGAAATCTCTGGTGGAAATCTTTCCCATTTTACGACAACTTCTGACCTAACTTCCCCGGACTAGAAGTCTATTCAGATATTCAATGGACCATCGCTGCCAAAATAATAATTTGATTTTCTGGAATATTACTCAAGTCTTTGTTTGGGAATGCTGAAAGATTGTCGCCAATTGAGAAATGTCCTGGTGTTTATGGGCTTAAATTGGTCGGATGATTCGATGAAATGCTAAGAGGTCGCGAGGTTATAACACCCACAATGTAAACCAATTATGTCGACAATTCCTCAAAATTTAAAACTGTTTTAGCAATAGTTTCGATTAGATGATGCTTAGCACCCTTAATCGCAGCCTCCCAAAGGCCGCCCCATTGTGGTGGGCGAGGTGGGATAAATTTCCACTGAGTCTCGTTTTTGGACAAACATTTTTCAATAGACCCAATGTTACTTTTGACTTTAAAAAATTCGCATGAAGCGTTTAAATGGTTACTGAAGCCAGAAAAATTTGTGGCATTGTCAGAATATATTACCGAGAGACTACCCCGTCGGCCTATAAAACGTTGTGATGTGAGCAAAAATTTTCCAGTCGACAAGCCCGACATTAATTCCATGTGAACGCACTTAGTGGTCATACATACAAATATAGCAATGTGATGATCTGAAAGCAGGTGAATCCAATTTAAGGCGAAGAATCTGTAATTAAAGAAAATAACCATGTAATAAATCAATTCACCCTGAATAGGAATAATTTTGGAAGAAAACAATTTAAATTTAAAAAGAGAACAATTTAAAACAAATAAATAATAAACATAGAATATCTTTATAAACCTTAAATAAATAATCTTATAATTGATACATGTTAAGTAAAATGTAATAGATAGTGTAGTTAAATTAGATTTATGTAACTCATCTCAACATTCAGTGAAGTGACAGTGATTAATCGCGAAATGAATCAACCGATTAAAAGAAAGTGTAGTTAATAAGGAACATTGATATAATGAACATGTGAAAGGACCTTTATATCCATAGAAGTCAATTAAAAATGACACTAAGACAATTAGATCACAGGGAAAGTCGCCTGTGAGAGGATAAACAAGAAAAAAATTGAATGTTGTTGATTTTGGAACAAGAAGGGAGAAGGTGCAGAAATTAAGAAAGAAAAATCAAAAATTGAAAAATATAAAGTAAAGTGCCTCAAAATCATACCAAACTAATAGAAAAACAAAGAGTACTAACCGTGTAAGAGATCTCATCATTTAATTATCTTCTAGAAAGCGGTAAGCTTTGTTTGACCTATATTTAACCTTGACTGGAGATAGCATCCCAGAAATTTCAAAGGATATTGTATGCAGTTTGTTCCTGAGAAAGTTCAGTTTACTTTCTATAATAGTGTGTATGAAATCAGCAATCAATTCCAATTAATTTATATCCCACATAGCAGAGAAGAGGATTTATTAGAATCAAGTTCCTGGACGTAGATAACCTGTAAATTTATCCATCGTAAAAACATTCATTTCGCAATTGCATATTTCTTATATAATAAGTTAGTTGAGATTCTTAATATTAGTAGTTATAAATAAAAAGGAAGCTTACCTTAATAATTCAGATAATCCAAAGCAATTAAACAATTCTTTTCCACGTGATGCCATTCTAAAATAACACATGATAAAGTCTGTGCGCATGTTCAAAGTTTCAAGTTTCGAATCATTCTATCTATATTACGAGGGGAACACGACGAGTGAATTTTAAGATAATAATAAAGGGTAGGTAATAATAAAATCATTAAATAATAAAAGGATAAGGAAACGGAATATTTAGTTGCTGAGGATAATAAGAGAAAATAGAGTTTTTTAAAAAAAAGAAAGGTTTATAAAGTAGGGAAATAATTCTTCAAAGTTTGTTTTTTTAAATTTATTAAAATACATAAAAATTATATATTAAATGTTTTTCAAAAACTATTAAATCATTTGATCAGACTTTAATTGAGGGAACCGCAACTTGGGAGAGAGAGTCCAAATTGTTTTTTTTAATAGCTAGCCGAACTCTTCAAACAAAAATTTAAAGTAACTATACCAATTTTTTGAAAAATAAAGGCGCCCAAAAATAAATAATAATAAAATATAACAGAATAATAAAAATCTAAAAATAAGAACTACATCACTCAAATTAAAATATTACAATATGCTTCAACTTTGGAGGCTTTGCGGAAATTAGTGGTTTCAATTGAAAATGGACCATGGACCCTTAAAGTCCACACCGACCTTTAGAAATGGACGATAAACTGAAACCTGATCTTCAGGTAGATCTGTCCAAATGCCAACATTGTAGTCTTAAATTACTCAACACGGTTTGAGGACCGGCATGATATAATTCAAGGTCCTCTCTTATTAGCATCAAATCAACAACGTTAACATTTAGCAGGCAATAACAATGGATGCTTCTGTGCAAATGGCAGATCAGCATTTGACAATCTTCCGCCAACGCGGATTAATCCGTCCAAGTCAAGAAAAGGATTTGAAGAAGTAAACTGTTTGTTTCGAAGGATCTTTTCGTTTTTCAATAAATTTTTTTCTGGAGAAAAATGATGTAGCTGCAAAACTTGCAGCGTTACCTTTAAAGCATGTTGTAATTCATCTACCTACAAGGGACCAAATCTTTTGTCATATTTATGGTTTGAATTATGTAAAAAACGAATACGTTGTATCTTCAGGAAATCTGAAAACTTATTGAAAATGCTTAACATGTAATTTTCGGTAGAAGTTGTACTCATAACAATTTTTCGTTCTTCAGGAATTTGAACATCATAGACATTTGACTGAAATGATCTCATATTAGAATTAACATTTTTCGAATGGACGTTGCCACCACATATCATTAGAAATAAGTTTGCGCTATCATACCTCTAGATACATAATCAGCTAGATTTTGCGTGGTAGGAATGTACCTTCAGATGTTAGTTCTTGAACTAAAAAAACTCTATTTGAGACTAAAATATTCCATCTACTTCCATCTACTTGGATGTTATTTTAGCCATGCTAACGAAATTTGGGAATTGGTCCAAAAATTAACACTGGCTATTTGAAAGTTATTTTTGAAAGTATCTAAAATACGATGAGTGGTCTTTGCTGACAACACACATGCACATAATTCCAATTTTGGGAGAGAAATTGTTCGCTAAGGACAAACTCTAGATTTGGCAAACAAGCTTGCATCTGAGGAAGAATGAACCTCAATTTTCTTGATATTCCGATCATTAACATCGTGTAATATTTAAATCTAATATTTCAAGAATGTTTGTGGACAATTTAACCTATTCGTCACGCAATTCTAAGTTCAAGCAGTCGTCCCAATTTAAATTCGATAGCTAAAGCTTTTGCATAAAAATTTTGGCTGTTATGACAATTGGAGCAACAAGCCCCAACGGATCGTAGATCTGAGCTATGATAGCTAAACATTTATTTTTGTGACTGGATTTACATGTATGTTCTTGTGCGATGAAATGGAAAAGAGATTTAATTTTGGCTGCCAAAAAACACCCAGTACTTTATTGAAGTTACTCCCAGAATTTATAGAGCAGTTTTTTAGTCCAGGTTTCAAGGTAAAATTATGCATGAGCTTGATGTAATTTGAACACCATTTATGCAGTGTAAATTGGCCTAAATTGAGTGATTTTAATAATTGGGTTTATACCTAACAGAGCTCCTCAAAAGAGTCAGCTCGCGCCAAAACATCATTAACGTATGTTTGAGTCTGCATTGCTATAGATACCAACGGAAATTCTTCTTTATACCTGTATGCCAATTCAGAAAGACAACGAGTGGCTTAATAAGGTGCAAAGTTTGTTCCGTAGCTAACAGTCAACAATTCGATGCATTTAATCATCCGTTATACTTGGTTATACTTTCTCGCCATATAGACCAGGGTCGATAGTTTTTGAAACCAAAAAAATAGCAGTAGGATAAAACCCATTAGAAAAGAGGGGAAATATAATAAAATTGAAAGGAAAAATGAATTATGGGCGATCCGAGTTCGGATAGTGGAAGGGGGTGAGTTTTTAAGGATAAAATAGTTAACTCGATTTCCGACAAAGCTACAGGTCTTATGGAAAAAAGTTGAATGGCAAAGTTGTGGGTAATAAAAAGTTCTAAAATTTATTCAAACAACCTTGAAATTCATGTGAAAAATTCGAATAACCAAGCTTTTGGTTTTTTATCTTTCCCAAAAAAATAATTCCGCGAAATTTGGTGAAAACTTACCTTATTATATCCCAAATACACTGTAATTCATTTGATTCGAAATATTTACTTTTTTCACTCTATTTTGACTTAAATTCAAAAAAGCACCCTAATTTTCAATCGAAAAGTCTCGCCTTAAAATATCAGCCTTTTTAATAAGTCGGTGGGCTTTTTGTTCGTTGTAATCTCTACTTTCTGATAGTGTGAAAAAAATATACCTACATTACTATGGTAAATGTTCTCAAAAAATGCAAAAAAAAACTCGAATTCGAAGCTTTTTTTAAACACCATGTACAATTTCATCGGAAAAATGTGATTGCTGCAATTTTTTCTACTTAAAAAGTTCATTCATTAAATTCTAATTACATGCATGTCATAGAAAATCTCGTAAAATGTAAATATACATGTGAATCGTACTATTGAATTCAGATACTTCATTTTCTGATTTCGTTATTTGATCATCGAAATCTTAAAGACCTTCACCTTCTTCGTCTCCAATGTTTTTTCCAGTCTGCATTAGTTCTTCATCCACAATTTCATCTGTTTCATTCACTCCATATTGGAGCAATTTGTACATTCATTTGTGAATTTCAAACCATGTTTTTGGCAGCCACATTTTCAAACTGTTACATCTAGTTTCACAGCTGCAGCAAATAGCTTTGAGCAATATTTTCCAGATTAAATACTTTTCTGTGAATTTGGGCATACTGCCACGTTGATGCTGCTTCCAGCCCCAATTTGTTGCTGTCAATTCGTCGCCCAACCAAGTTTGAAGCTGATAATATGCCCTGTTGTTCTGCAGCTCCTTCTGTGGGTGGGAGGTTTGCCAAGATGAAGGATGATTTAATGTTTGCCAATTGATATTTTTGAAACCTTAACTGATTTAGTGTTATTTTTTCATTTTCACATTTATAAATAGATTTGATTAATTGTTATCCATTTTTAGGTTATGTTACGTTCAGCCCACTCCTCTATCAAGCACCTTACAATACGCTTAAATTCACCGTAGGTTACTCAGGTATATGAATTACCTGGAAACAGCAATAAATGGGCATCTACAAGTAGAAAAAATTGACCTTTACCCTGACGTCATACCTACTAACCTCGCGAAATCATTCAATGAGTCAAAAATGGCTACAATTACTTTGTCGTGTGCGTAAATACGTTGACTGCTTGTTTATCTTGTTCAGCCACCGTCTAAGAAGTGAGGTTAAGTTGGAAATATTCATTAAATGCGAAACAGAAAATTCTGTACTTATCGTGGAATAAAAATAATGAATTAGAGGTTTGAAAAAAACCGATTTTATAGAATTTATCTGAATGCAAATGATGGAACAATTTGAACAAAACTCGATGTATCAAAATAATGACAGTTGTCATAAGAGGTTAAAATAAATTCTTATGAATACAACCGATTAATCGTTTTTGGTGCTATCTTTAGAAGTAATAATTAGAGTTACATAAGAACGTATGTCATTGCTTGAAAGACAAGTGTACGTATATTGTATGATGTGTTTATACTCTCAGTAGAAAAGGATGAGGTATATAAAGTTTGTGTTTACTACTGTTCATTGTTAGTGACGTCAGGGTAAAGGTCAATTTTTTCTACTTGTATATACAAATATTATTTATAGAAGATTCCACAAAACAGTCTAACCTATAGAAGTGAAAGTTCAATAGGATTACCTAGAATGAAAAAAGAGGTGTCAAACCCATCCACCTGAAGCGCTAGCTGCAATTGAGTTGTCGAAATAGGCAAGGCAGCGGAGGCCGAAAAACAGACTAAGGGAAGAAGAATTTCAGCGATCGCAGTAGATAGGTTCAGAACTATTTCATAGCGCTTTTTTAATAAAAGTTTGTTTATTTTGAATGACTAATGCCCGACTTCACTAACCATTTCCAAAATCAGGTAATACCTAAAACGAATTTAGGAATTCCTAAATGCAATTTACATTTTACCACGCGCTAAGTAATACCTAAGAGTGATAATATTTCTTTTTGATCAATCCTGAAAGGATTGTAGGAACAGCTTTGCGAGTGATGCCCCTTTTTGTCCCAATAACAATATATTGTGGTTCAAAATGCCTGTTGCAAACTTTATAGGATTTATAAATCTGCTCAGCGCTTGATTCCTTTAGTTTTGAATTGCGAATAAAGGCAACCCATTCATTCAACAACAAAGGGTCATGTTTGGGAAACCCTTACAGCCAGTTTTTCAATATATTATTTAAGTTTCAATTACCTAACTATTAATTAAAAATAATAGATACTTAACAACAAGGTACTGTTTTTCAAACAACTTTTAATTATCAGTTAAGTAATTTAATATTTAGGATATTTTCTCAAGGTTGGCAATAGATACTGTTATGTTTTCGCCACAGATATGTAGTTATATTTTACTTTCTCTATGGTAATATCGTCGCTAAAAGAAAAGAAGAACAAGAGTTAACCTAAAATTTATTCACCAACATATGGTTTTAAATGAAACTAACTGTTTCTAAATGACTCCACAATATATTTGTAAAAATGTGTAAATTGCAAGTAAATTGACAATTGTTTCGATATAAATATCATCGTCAGAATGACAGAAGTTACTTTTGACATGATGTATTCACCAACAATTACACTGTTTCCAAAATGTCCATTTTCAAATAAATTGTGCACATTAGAATTTCGAAATATATACGAATCGTGTGCTGAACCAGGCCATCTGACTACAATGTCCTGAATTTCAAGCTGTGCATCACTGATTGTCTGAACATTCAAAGAAAACATTTTTTTACGATTCCGAAATATTTCTGCGTTTTCCCCGCCAGGTGAATTAATACGGATATGTATACAAATTATTCCCCAATACACCTAGGAACTCGAGCTATTCTATAAAACTTTTCTCTGCTTTCTCTTATTGCATTAGGTGTTTGAGGCATATTAATGTATCTGGGGCGAAGAATACAAATAGCTCGTGCTACTTTTTCAATTGTCTTGCAGATTTACTTACCCTACAAAAATCTCCAGATATTTTTAAAAACGACCCATTTGCTGCAGTAGCTAAAAATCGTTTTGATTGGCTTCTATGAGCGGCGAACGGTGCCACGAACGGCCGACGGAAAAAGTAAGTAGGTATTAATTTCTTAAAATACACCACATCTTTACGTTAGCTAACAAGAAGTTTAATTGATACTTTTAATCTAATAAAACATTGAAAAACCGTTCCTTTGCATTAATCATCAATTAAATTTTAATAAAGACTTTATATTCAATTGAAAAACTGGCCGTTAGACTATTAAGGGGAAACCTATGTCGTTTTGATGTAATGTCTGTACACCCAAGAACGCAACACTTACACACCAACCATTATAAAGTTATTATAATATTATGAATTATCACACTTAATAACACTTACAGTACCTAATTAAAACACAAATAACAGCAGCAAATGGCAAAAGGAAACAATCTATAAAAGACAATGGTGACAACAACTATATGACAGTTATGATGAATTTTAAAATCTTTTCTTCTTTCCGTGCTAAAGGCCTCAGCTGCCAGGCCTGCTTCGACAACTCAATTGCAACTAGCGCTTCAGGTGGATGGGTTTGAAACCTCATTTTTGTATTCAAGGTCATCCTATAAACTTTCACTTCTATAGGTTAGACTGTTTTGTGGAAGATTCTACAACTTTCTCAAAATATTGCGGATGATCAATATAACATGAAATCTCACGTTTTTGAGTAATTAAAGTATGAATTTTGATGAAAAGCTCAAAATTGTGCATAATGATTGAAAAAAAATTTCGAATTCGAGTTTTTTGCATTTTTTAGGACATATACCATAGTGATGTATTTTTTTCCACACCATCGGAAAGTAGAGATTTCAACGAACAAAAAGTCCATCGACTTTTTGGAAAAATTACACATCACATAATGGTGAGGTATGGAATATTTGTGGTAAATTTTAAAAATCATGGGGAATATACCGAGCATGGCCGTTCATTTGCATGTTTCGAGCATATTGGGAAAATTTTCAATTCAATAATCATGTTCTTCCAACCCAAATACCCTGTGGCTTATTCCGTCACTGTCAGGAGGGGAGAAGAAAATGCGCGATGCTCCATCACAGCAGCTCAGAGGCCCTCCCTCAGTTTGTCGAGAGACACGATGTCTGATGGAAGTGAGTTTCCATCCGTATTGGAATTGAATGTCGGCGGAGTCGCTTATACTACGACGTTAAAATCTGTCACAAGTCATCCTGATTCCCTCTTGCATGCCATTTTCACAGGGCGGGAGCCGATTCTGAAAGATGCTAAGAATCGCTTCTTCTTAGATCGCGACGGAGTGTTATTTCGATATGTGCTAGATTTCTTAAGGGATGGAAATGTGGTGCTACCCGAATGCTTCAGAGAAAGAGAGAGATTGAAAAATGAAGCAGAAAAATACATGTTACACGGATTGGTAGAGGCAATTACTAGCGATAGTAGAAACAGAACACCCGGGTCTATCACCGTTGGATACAGAGGCAGCTTCCAGTTCGGTAAAGATGGTCTGGCTGATGTTAAGTTCAGGAAATTATCTAGGTGCGTAAAATCATGTTTTGTTCCATACATAATATAAGGATTGAAATATTAAAAGCTACATGTATGTTGCATCATTTATTATGAAAATCTGATTTCAAACTCTTAGAAAGCAATGACGATTTTCGAGTGTTTTGGAGAAAGTAGTTATATAGTTAAATCCATTCTATTTATTTTTTGGTATGTAGATTATAAATGACTCGGATGGATTGTTCTTTCTCTCCAAGTTAATGTTACCCAGGAAATAGATATCTCCGCATCATCTTGATTAAGAAGCATAGAGAGAGGCTTAATATCTGGGGATAATCTGGTCAACCGGAAAAGAAATGATTCCGAATTGAGAATGAGAGGAGAGAATTTCATTAATCAATACGTTGAATTATCAATTATTGGAATAGTATTATTTCTTCCAGCTCCTAAAAAATATCCAGAAATTTCAAATTCAGTCTGACACTGTATAAAGATCAATTGAGAACCGTTGTTCTGATAACCAGAACAATGTGTGAACGCACCCTTTGGTGTCCCATGACCGGAACGTGCCCTAATTTTTGAGATAAAAAAATAATATAGTGTGCAGTGAGTTTTTTTTGACAATATATGTCAGATGAGTTTTTTCGATATTTTTTAAGTCATTTTATTTTGCGAGTTGTTAACTAAAATATAATCAATAAAGTTGATTATCAAACTATACAGTCCACATTGAATTTACTTACCCTTCGTGTCCCAACACGAATTGGTCCCATCGAACCGGATTTTGAATCTTGAGACTTTTGGAGGTACTAGCTACTTATTGAAAATTGAGACAAAGAGTGCAAGGAGAAAGTGAAGAGAACATACTTAAAACAAGGTAGGAGCTAACCGATTTTGTCGCATGTCGCAACGTCTTCTGCTTTAAAATCTTCGAGGAAATATTCAAATATTTCATAATATCAAGATTATCAAAGGTTAGGTACTTATGGAGGTCTTATTTACCACTACTAACAGGGCGTCTGTCATTTTGACGTTTATCCAGATCAGTTGGAATTCGAATGACTCGTAAATTGATTCCGAGCCCTTCTCCGTGGTAGTGACATTATTAAAATTATGTATATATAAACTATTTCTTTCCATTCGTTAAAGTACAAAAGTAGAAATAATTTGACTATCGAACATTTATTTAGAATTTAAGTTTCATTCAGTACTCGCTTTGTAGTACTTACCTAACTATTGAACAGGTTGTAAGCTACAATATTGTATTGACTTTCTTTGTATATAATAATTGTTTATCATGGATGATTTTATTAGAAAACGGGCCACAGCAAAGGACTGTATGACCAGAATTGAAAACTGGTTTACCCAAAATGCAGATAGTACTATTATACAGGAGCTTGAAATTAGGTTAGATGGACTTGAAAAAGCATATACAAAAATTTGTGAATTTCAAGATGAAATTGAATGTTTAACACAAACTGATGATAATGAAGAGCGAGATACATCAGAAAATAAATATTATGGCCTGAGGTCTAGAATACAAGCTAAGATTGATCAATTAAAAATACTGGGAAATGTTTCTTCCCCTTCACAATCTCCTAATATTACTTCTGGTGTTTCTCGTTTAACTAAGCCTCAGTTGAATATTCCTATGTTTTTTGGTGATATTACTACTTGGCGCGGTTTTTATGAGCTTTTTAAGAACTTTATTGAAGATGATGATAGTTTAACCAATATTGAAAAACTAATCTACCTTAAAACTTATCTTAAAGGCGAACCCTTAAACTTAATTTGTAATTTACAATTGATCAGTGATAACTTCGATGTAGCCCTTAAGACTCTAAAGGATAGATATGACAATGAATTGAACATAATTTACGCATACATAAAAAATTCAATAGACGCTCCTGTTTTAGGTAAAAATAATTCTATGTCACTTAGAGATTTTGTTACTCTTTTAAAACAAAACATGGACGGTTTAAAAAACTTAAATGTCAATGTAGATCAATGGGATCTAATTCTTGTGTATATGTTTTCTCAGAAACTTGATGTAACTACCCGTAAGTCCTTTGATTATGAAATGGGTACAAACGTACGCCCGACTTTAAAATTACTTTTTGATTTCCTTGGAAAATGCTGTATCATTTTCGAACGGTCAGCTATTCCGGATTTAAATGCTAATAAAAATAAGGTACATCACAAGGTTCATTTTGTTCAAAATAAAGGTAGCAATAAAGAAGAACAAAAGGTATTTTCTTCTCAAGCTAATAATTCAAAATGTACATACTGCAATTTTATAGGACACAAAATTTATAAATGTCAAAAATGTATTAAATTAATTCGCTCTGAAAAGTATAATTTTGTTAAAGATAAAAAACTTTGTTACAATTGTCTAATGCCCAACCATGTAACTGACAATTGCACATCACGTGGTTGTACAGTTTGCAATTATAAGCATCATACTTTATTGCATCCGGTTAGTCGATTTTCGCAGTCTGAAAATAATTCAAACTCAAACTCTGAACAAACAGAACAGCATCGAACCCACCATCAGAATTCAACTGCAATAGAACCACTTACACCTCAATTTGTAACAAATAGTTCGAATAATTCTTCATGACTAGCACCCATACAATCCACTATACAACAAACAGTTTTGTCAACTTCAGCCTTAAGTGGAGAGACACTTTTGGCTACAGCAATGGTAACTGTGTTTGACAAAAATGGCTGCCCACTAAATGTTAAGGCAATTCTTGATTCTGGCGCTACCACCTCTTTATTGACAGAATGTTTACTTCAAAAACTTGGATATACACCTGAAATAAGACAAATTCGAAATGACTGTGTTGGTAGCACTGTCACAAACTCAAATAGGATTGTAAAATTGACGATTCACTCGAACGTTGAGAGAAATTACTTCTTTGATGTGATTTGTACAGTTTTAGACAAAATTACTAATCGTTTACCTTCATTTTTGCTTAATTTGGACTCTGTTTCAATTCCTAAAAATATCAGCTTGGCTGACCCTTTGTTTTTTACTCCCTCGCACATTGATTTACTGCTTGGTGCAGACGTCTATTATCAGTTGTTAAAGGGAGGCATAATTCGATTACATGAAAGGTTTTTGACACTCGTTGACACACATCTAGGCTTCGTGATTGGTGGTCCTGTCCCCAATCAATTTATCTCATATGAGGAAAAACTTGACAACGCACAATCTCGATTCGAAACTTGTATGTTTACACAAATCCCAGCGGACACTTTACTCGAACAATTTTGGACTCAGGAAGAAATTACTCCCCAAGAAAGAATAATTAACCCTGATGATGAAATTGCAGAAACAATATTTCGTCAAACATTCGAATTCTTCCTAACGGGTCTTTTGAAGTGACACTTCCTTTAAAAGGACCAAATGAACATTTAAAACTAGGTGATTCCTTTAATATGGCTCGAAAACGATTTCTAAATCTCGAACGACGCTTTGTGAAATCTACTGATTTTTTTCTTAAATACAAGAAATTTATTGATGAATACATCTACTTGAATCATGCTAAATATGTTCCTCTCGACCTTTTTAATGCCAATGGAGAAAACAAGTATTTTTTGCCGCACCATTGTGTACTTCGAGACAACAGCCCTACCACTAAGCTCAGGGTAGTGTTTGATGCCTCGATGAGAAGTTCAAGTGGGTTTTCATTAAACGATATTATGCTAAAGGGCTTTCGTGTACAGCCTGAACTTTTTGATATACTTACCCGGTTTAGAACTTCTAAATTTGTTCTCATTGGTGATATAATCAAAATGTTCCGTTGCATTCGAGTTTCCCCCAAACAAACATTTCTTCAAAACATTTTATGGCGTGATAACTCAGAACAACTCAGCCCATTTAAAATTTCCGAGAAACTTATTTCTCAATCATAGCATTTTCAGAATTGAACTTCATGGATTTTGCGATGCTAGCCTTAAGGCGTATGGCGCTTGTATCTATATTAGAGTAATTTATTCAACCAAAACTTCTTCTTGCAATTTAGTATGTGCAAAAAGCCGTGTCGCACCAACAAAAACCATTTCAATACCTCGTCTTGAACTCTGTGGAGCCGTTCTTCTATCCAAGCTTATGAAAAAGTAATCAACGTCTTCGAAAATAAGTTTCATTTTGAAGGTATCCACTTGTACACAGACTCCCAAATTACTTTGTGTTGGCTGCAATCTCACCCTTCTAGATGGTCTATATTTGTCTCCAATAGAGTATCGGAAGTACAAAAAATTACTTCAAATTATCACTGGCAATATGTAAAATCGTCTGACAATCCCGCAGATTTGATATCTAGAGGACACCTAATGAAATTTTGTTTTCAAATTTCTGGTTTCACGGTCCGGCGTTTTTGAGTGGTCCCAATGTAGAACTAGAGGAATTTGATCTGGGAAAAATGTTATTACATGATATTCCGGAGGAACGAAAAACTAAAACTGTTTTACTTGGTCATAAAGTGGAGGATACAATAACCTTTTGGAATTCTGTATTTGGAAGAAGCTCTTCTTACTCAAAATTACAACGAGTAATTGCCTTCGTTTTTCGCTTTGTTAATAATTCAAAGGATAAATTCAAAGGATTTGTAGGCCCTCTTAAGGTTGAGGAGCTTGATAAATCCCAACAGTTTATTATTAAGGTGTTACAAAAATCAAATTTTTCGACTGAGATTCAAGCATTGAAATTCAATAAGATCATTTCGAACAAGGCCATTCTTCGATTATCACCGTTTCTCGATGACAATGAATTAATGAGAGTTGGAGGTCGTCTAGCCTACGCAAATCTGCCCTATGCCCAAAAACATCCAGTTCTACTTCCTTCGAAAAATTTGGTCGTATCATTGATGCTAAAGGCAGAGCACCTTAGATTGGGTCATGGTGGGGCACAGTTAGTATTGTCGAATTTTCGATTAAGGTTTTGGCCTATTGGAGGTCTGTTAGAGATAAAACGGATTATTCGCAATTGCGTAACTTGTTATCGTTTTAAAGGCCGATCAAGTCAACAGATCATGTCGGATCTTCCTAGAGATCGAGTAACTCCATCCAGGCCCTTCACAAAGGTCGGAGTTGACTTTGGTGGTCCTTTTTTTGTGAAATCTTCAATTTTAAGAAAAGCAACTTTAGCAAAGGCATACATTTCTGTCTTTGTGTGCATGGTTACAAAGGCAGTACACATTGAACTCGTTTCCAGTTTATCCACTGAAGCCTTTATACTAACTTTAAAAAGGTTTATATCCCGTCGCGGAAATCCATTGGTTATCTATAGCGATAATGCAACAAATTTTTTGGGTTCAAGCAACCAATTGAAGGAACTGCACGATTTTTTCAATAAAAAATCAACGTCAAACGAAATTGAGACATTTTTATCGACTAAAGGAATTTCCTGGAGTTTTATTCCTCCCAGAAGCCCTCATTTTGGCGGATTATGGGAGGCATCCATAAAAAGTACAAAATATCATCTGTATAGAATTGTTGGCAATTCAAATTTCACGTTTGAGGAGTTATCTACTATTTTGTCACAAATAGAAGCGATTTTGAATTCCCGTCCTTTACAACCGATTTCTTCTGATTCCAACGATTTGACTTGCCTGACTCCTGGACATTTTTTAATAGGTGAAAGTCTAACAGCATTTTCCGAAAGGGACTTCACCGAAATCCCCGAAAATCGACTCTCTAGATTCAAACGATGCACTCAGTCCATCAGTTATTCTGGAAACGATGGTCCAAAGAGTATTTAAACTTGTTGCAAGCCAAACAAAAATGGTTAAAACCTTTTAAAAACCTAAAGGTAAATGACATGGTTTTATTAAAAGATGAATCTCGTCCATTAGAATGGCCTCTGGCACGAGTTATCGAAGTTATTCCTGGTCAAGACAATAGGGTTAGAGTCGTTAAGATAAGGACAAGGCACTCGATCGATAACAAATGTATGCCCATTGCCTTATTGTAACGATCAAGATTAATTGGAAACTGTAATTTTGTATTTTTGTATTAATTGTTAACTTTAGAACTATTTAATTTGTATACCTATCTGTTGATTTTGTGTTAGTTAAAAGTAGGACTTTCAACCGGGGTGCAGGATGTTCTGATAACCAGAACAATGTGTGAACGCATCCTTTGGTGTCCCATGACCGGAACGTGCCCTAATTTTTGAGATAAAAAAATAATATAGTGTGCAGTGAGTTTTTTTTGACAACATATGTCAGATGAGTTTTTTCGATATTTTTTAAGTCATTTTATTTTGCGAGTTGTTAACTAAAATATAATCAATAAAGTTGATTATCAAACTATACAGTCCACATTGAATTTACTTACCCTTCGTGTCCCAACTTTGTGGAGACATTCCAAGAAAATGGGAAAATACGTTTTCAGATGAATTTTTGTGATACCTTCGGTAACGTATACTCCAACTATTCCAGTGTGATGACCATAAAATAAAGCAATGTTGTCAGATATATTTTCTAAAATTGTTGGGCTCACAATACAAATGTTCCCATTACTTCAGTAAACTGTTAGTTCGTGATGTTCTCATAAAGCTAGTTTGGAAATATTTGAAAAAAATACATAATATAAATTTATTAGTGAGCATTGAAATAAGTCGCTCGAAATTGCTGAAAAAAGAAAAATTAATTAAAAAAAACTTTATGTATGCCTACTATATTTAAGAAAATTTTGTATATCTGGCAACGCCGCAGCTGCAGCTGCAGGTGTCCAATGAATCCAATCACCAAGTACAGTATTGTTTATAATATAACGAAGTAGTAGTAGATAATTTTAGCTTCAAAGATACCTTGCAATATTAGAAAACAGTTTTATTGTTTGCTCATTCGGGGGCGTGTGTGAATTTTGTTTTGAAGAAATATTCAAAATACTAATAGTATAATATCTATTTTTTGATTGAATGAGTTTAGTGAATTGATATCAAAGATTCACATGTTCAGTTTCAACTCGTTGTTTTAAATAGATGTATCTACGCGTGCTTGAAAAAAGAATATTCTGAAATTTCTGATAATGGGGCTATCGCGAGAATTCACGAATTGACGAAAATCGGGTTTACAACGCTTTATAAAGTAATTAAACTGGGGGCAACGACTCAGCACTGTAGTGAAACGCGTTTGATGCGATAATTACAGTCAAGCAGTATCGAACATGGTTAGTACTGGGATAGGTGACCATGCCAGGGAAAACCATCGTATAGGGACTATACAGCCTGCAGCGGACTAGCATATCACAGCTCGCAGGCATTATATTATACCAATGAGCACGAGGTATAATCTATATATTCCGTCTTTCGGAGGAGACGTAAAACCGAGGTCCCAAGTCCATGGATGTTGGGCTCGTTAAAGAGCGCTACCACTGGCTGGAACACTAGGGGGTTTTCCAAAAATTTCTGGTTAGGGGTAAAGTGCTCCCGGCGTCGGTGGTTAGCTTCAGTCGCAGAATAGGACCGACGTTAAATAACAAAATTAAAAATATATAAATAAATGAATAAAAAAAACTAGGCACTGTTACGGATCATTCTTTGAAGCGAAAACGAACAAATCAAAAACTGAGTAAGGTTGACAATGCTACGGAACATGTTAATAAACGGATTGTTTAGGGGTTTTACAAGGACAATATAGTACCAACTTTAGAACTGATTCGTGATAAATTCCGGAATATTCCCGAATATAATTATCAATGTTTAAAAACACTGCGCGTGGTTTTAATAAATTGTGGATTTAAATATGAGAAGTTATATAATCGAATGGTAATAATGGAATCTCGGTATATCGTCGTTGAGCCTAGACAGGAGTATTTGCGCAAAATAAAAGGGTACCGTGATTATTTACAGAAAATTGTATTTCAAATTACATGCAGGTTAATTTTAATCCACTATAATAATTTGAAATACATTTGAAAAACATTATTTCACAATATTCAAATTTATAAAAAAAAGTTTATGCACGCCATTGGGCGGCTTTTTCCTCCATTAACAATAGTTACACTATACCCACTAGTACCAATTCAGCCTGCCAAACATTTGTCTGTTTGGAGCAGATTTCTGAATCACTCGTCTCAATAATCTTCTCATTATAAACGCCTGTGACCAGCTTCGATATTCATGAATATTTCCTTGACCAAGTATTTATTATTACAACTTCCACTATATGTTCAGCCCTAAGCACAACTCCAAAATAAATGTTGCCCTTGATGCAGGTAATCATCATGGAGTAATCCGAAAAAATCGTACATATTTTAGTCTAATAGCATATAACCATTAACCATCATCAATATTAACCACATTATCGATTACTTCTATAATTTGTCTTGCCCTCCACACCCTGGAACTAGTATAATACACACCGAGGTGGGAAGAGTTCCATTACTGTCGAGAGATTAGATAGTTAACCGAGACGCGAAGCGTCGAGACAGGAATGAAACTTCCTACCGAGGTATGTATACTATTTTATTCACAACCATCATATCCCGATCAAAATTAATAAATCTTTGTTTCTAAATATATTCTGTAAGTTCCTTGTGGCATTACTTATTATTTTTTCTCTTATTTTTTGGGAATCAAACCACAATAATGTTTTTTATTTTTTATTTCGACGTTTCGGTAGCGTTCCAGCTACCGTTGTCAAGATTAACTATACCTCATTTAAAAACCAGGAGGAGTAATTTGAATTTAAGTTGGCAATTCTGTGGACCTGTGATTGGTCAGATTCCGGTCAGATTCACGCAACACTTTTTAATATTGACATCAGCTGATAGTTTTCATTTTTGTTAGTTCTGACAGATCGACTATACTTAATTTGTCATCGCATCCGCTCTTGTTATTTTATTATTTTTACTCAGTTTCGTAGAAAATGTTACTTTAAAAACTTCAGTGAGCATTTGTATCAAATATCTGCAATTATGGATCCTTCTACTTCAAGTACCAGCTCCGGAAAAACAATATAAATGGTGAACTTATAGGTCATTTAGTACCGTCAAAAATCAAGTACATTCATATTATATCTACAATTTCTCAAGCAATTGGTGAGATTATTATTTTTTTATTAACATGGTATTATGAATGCTCATCATTTTCCTTATAGTAGTAGAGTCAACGGTTCATCAACTATTAAAGGAATACCGAGGTAGAGGAACAAAATACAGTGCAGCAAATATTAGTGGAATACCAAGACTTTTGAAAAATTGTGATAAGTGAATCAAAAATGCTGTTTGAAGAACAAAAATGAGTTATCTTTATAGGATAAAATTTTGCAAGCTTTGAAACAAATTAAATTCAACTGTGTAATCCTTCGAATAAATGTACTATTTGTTTATTATATGCATTGTATTTTTACATATTTGGAAAGATATCGTCAAAAATCTATGGAGGTTATAAGGTATCGAAGGTTGAAAAAATATATAAAAGAATGGGTGTTGTGAAAGTATAGTAAAAATTATGAAATAATTTGGAAAACTAACTTATTGACTTCCTTTTTATTGCATTCAGTTTTTTGCTAATTAAAAACAGCTATATTAGAGTGATGTGTATGTTCCAATCTATACGAAACAGGACAAAGTTTTACATGTCATTGTGACATAATACCAGTCTGTTAAACATCTGAATAATCTACTAGACAGACGAGAAATGGACTTATGACAATGCGTGGCTGATTTCTTCATCAATCAAGGCATATTTAATCGATTTGGAACACGACTGCTGACTATTTATTCGGAACACACCCTTTAGTAACTAATTTGGTAACTTTTAGTATTGTGAGTAAGGCTTTTCAAATTACTCCTCCTGGTTATTAAATGGACTATAGTAATAAAATTAATAAAATAATTTTTGGTCCCTATCTGACACAACGAAAAAATATGACAACTAGACAATCAATAATATTTTGAAGTTTAAGACTACAAAACTTTGTTGTCAAATTTTATTAAGGTCCATTCATAGTAGACCACACCTCTGCTAAAATGTGAAAAAATAAAATATTTTATTTTATGACATTCTAACGATATGATAGTCTACTAGAAATGGAATCCAGTGAAGTGCACGTTCCAGGAACGGTTTTTATTGGGATAGCGCTTTTTTTCGCTTATTTTGGAAATGTTGTTAATAAAACGCGTTTGTTGTTACTTTTTTGTGTATGATTATTTTTGTTTTCAAAACATGTATAACTCAGTTTGGTGATTTTGTGTATTGAAGTGTGTATCGATTAACTCCCTATCTTTGATATATTTTTTATGTTCACTTATTCGGACTTTCAATGGTCTAGATGTTTCACCTAAATAGAATTTGTCGCATTCACAAGATATCTGATATATGTAATTTTTTGAAGATTGTTCTTCATTCTTTGGTTTCGTTTTTGTTAAGATAGATCTCAAAGTATTGTTAGATTTAAAGCTGGTTCGAATATTGAATTGATTACCAATTTTCTTAATTCTTTCTGATAAACCCTTAACATACGGTATTGTCAAGTTTTTAAAAATTATGTTAGCTGAATTATTAATATTATTGTTATTATTATGGGGTATTAACAATGAGCCCTTCTCTATGTTCTTGATTTCTTTATTTACAAATTCTGCCGGGTAATTATTGGCATTTAAAACATTTTTCAGTAGAGTTTTCTCCTTTGTGAAATGATTATCATTAGAACAAATGATTCTGGCCCTATCGTATAAAGATTTTACTACCCCTTTTTTTAACGCTTATAGCATGATTTGATTCAAAATTCAAATACCTATTATTGTGTGTTGGCTTACGATAAACACTTGTTTCATACCCTGTAGGTGTT
>CAJUYI010002172.1:352-35703 GCA_910591695.1 Galerucella pusilla
GGACAGTTGATATAAGACTCTTAACACATCTTCTCTGCTGGACAGTTGATAGAAGACTCTCTAAAAAATAGCGCCAGAAAAGAAAATTGCCGGTTATAAACCTGATTTGCTGAATTCTAAACTGGAGGCGGGACTAATAATTAACGGTCAAATTCTTTAAGAGTGGTCAAAATGAACACGTGTCCCACATCGAACAGAAAAGCGGCATAGAAATATCAACAGAGAAGGCCATAAATTTTAGAACAAAGGGTAGGGACGTGAGCAATTTGAAAATAATTTTGTTTTCATTTTTACATTTTTTTTTAGAACGGCGTAAAGTAGAAAAGGGGTTTTAGCGATATTCGTTTTATAGACAAAGGCGTAGAAAAAGGGTTTGAAAAGAAATTAATTGAAAGTTAATGATAGAAGTAGATACAAAAAATAACGATAGATATTCTATCGTTACAATTGGCTAAGAAGAGCCAGAGAGTGATTACTACGAGAAATAAAGTAGTAAGGAAAGAATTAAATGTGGCTTTTTGTCCAACCGTACTCAATTTGTTTTACTCTGTATACACGTCTATTTCCGTTGCATTGGGAGTCCCTAGGTCCAGTGCTACTCAACTTGTATGTCAGTGATATTACTAAAGTTATATGCAGCTCGCAGTGGCGGCTCGTGAACGTTTTATGAGAGGAGGCTAGACATAAAAATAAACTCTACTCAGCCAGTTAATTTAACCTTCAATAATATCTTAAATTTGATAGAAAAGTTGTTTATAATGTAGTTTATTGTCTACTTAATTATATGTTTTCCTCCATTTCACGGGAGGAACGTCATCATTTGAAAAATTTTCAATCAAAATATTAAAATGCAATTCTGTATCACGGAAACTTGAAATTTTATCGATGAGATAGGTACTTCAAACGCTCTCTTGAATAAATGATATCAGTGAATATATGTTGTAAAATTTGAAAAATAACATCTGTTTGTTCAAATCTTAATTTCAAAGTATCAAGAAAAAACAAAACTTAATTATTCCCGCTAATCATCTAAAACAAAACAAGCACGCACGAACCCACGCTCGTATTCTGTATTCCGTAGTTCGTTTTGGTTCGTATATCATCGCAACTGCTAGAAGCTATCCCAGAGGCTAGCCTACCGAGAGTGTTGACATTTCTGCTCTTTTTTACGGTATTAGCAATTGGATTGGTAGAAAAAACGGCAACTGTGTAGAGCAACACTTGTTTCGAGAGAGATGTTTGTGGAATCTAGCCTCAGGGCACCGTTGTCAGATTCCAAAATAAGTAGTGAAAACGGGGAATTGATTGTGGAATTGGAAAATTTTAGATAAACGGGAAATAAAATGGAGAATAATGAACAAAATATTTCTGGTGCTATTTGCTGGATAAATTGTTAAGGAGGCTGAGCTTCCTTAGCCTCCTTCGACGAGCTGTCACTGGCAGCTCAAAAATTTTGATGTTTGCTGATAATCTGAAATTATTCAAGTGTATTAGCTAATGACACTATTTTGTTACAAAGTGATTCGAACAATATTTCAAATTGGTGCAATGTAAACCTGTTAATGCTCAATACTACGAGTGCTAACAATTTTTTTTCCAGGAACAAGAATCCTAATTCAAGATCTAACATGCTGAACAATTCTCCACTCGATGAAGTGAGAAGCGTTAAAGACTTAGGTGTTGTCGTTTTGTCCCCGAGCAATATTGACGTTATACCTCAATAAAAATTGAGTTTGTCTTCCCCACCATCCTGTAAATTTTAAATTAGGGAGTATTTCCACCATCCAGTGTCGATTACCACCTCCTGCGGTCCAACATTAAAGTGTTTACGAAGCCATTCTCTCATAAAAAAACCTTATAAATTATACGTATTCAAAAGATTGTCAAAAGTTATCTCAGACCTTAAAATTTAAAACGTAGCAATTAGTCGTTAATGGTGGCGAAACAAAGAAAGTCGTTTTTCAAAATTGTTTCTCCTTGAATACTCCTTATTCATTAAAAATACACTTTGCACAACTTTTCGTTCTTTCTCTGTCGTCCTGGGAATGAAGGGGACGTATACTCGTCCTTGTTTTTCGTTCTTGGAAGAGATAAGAGAAGACATCTTTTAAATACAAGACTGATAGCGTTCTTAATTTGGAAACTTAGGATAAATTGAATTTTCTTTATAGCGATATGCTCGATATCGACGCGAAGTGTTTTCGGACAAAGTGTTGAGGGCGTATCAAATATAATTTTTAAGTGGATGTACTAGACACCACCAGTTTTCCTTTATTTAAAAATTCATTAAGCGGCGATATGGCTTGAATTACTTTATTTTCAAGAAAACGTCAGTGGGCTTTTAATTCTCTTACACTATGTAGATTAATTAACAAACTCATTATCATTATTTATATATTATCTTATTTTCATATTGATACATTATAAACTGTAGAAGACGGGTCTGGATTTGGTGAACACAACATTACACTTTTAATGTCATTTCACTTGTTTTATTTCATAATACAAAGCTTAAAATCTTAACCTAACCCTTAAGCACGTGTCTCTCTTTTCGCTCCACTTTTTCGAGAGTTCCGTGTTCTGTCAACTGTCACTTGTCCTGTCAGTTACAACACAGACATGGAACACATAGACCATAGACAGAATATACTCTGTGGTATTGGCAATACCAGCTTAATTAAAAATGTGAAAGAATATTACTACAAAACAAATAAACCTTTAGTTACCGTAACTATGAACATGTTCACAACTCCCTTAGGACTTATACTGAGTGGTTATGAACCTTCCACTACCTCTAATTTATTTACAAAAACAAACTGACAGTTATCGAATTTTTCACTAAAAGTATTCGTTAGAAACAATATTTCCAGTAATATTCCATAATTGTTGCAGATATATGCGCATTTTCTAATAGCCAAGTGGCTGATCAGAGGCACTTTTCAAATACTTGCATATTAATTAAATGGAATCTGTTCGTTTGAAGTGGGTCAAAATCGAACCTAAAGGAGTCTGTTACAAATATATATACAGGGTGTCCCACGACGAGTTAAAACTATCTGTATGTGACAAAATGCTTATAGTAAAATCATGAAAATTTCCACGTTTGGGTTTTCGGCTACGATCTTTTTAGCTAGAATATTTTCAAAGATGGCTGACTCCCGGTTCTACCGGAAGTCGACTGTAAATTTGTTATTTTAAATAGAGTACCCTGTATGTTAATACATTTTTAAAATCTACGTAAAATTTTGGTATACTTTTGTCTCAAAACTTTTTTCGAAAACTGCATACTTCTTGAGTTATTAATTTTCTTGTAAAAAATTTGACTGTTGCAGTCCATTATAAATTATTTTTTTACGAGGATACTCTTAAAAATATTAAAATGGTTTCTGCACAGCTGCTTTTAGCAAGGTCAGACATATTTGGATGTTTCAATTTTATACAGGGTGTGTATAAAAAGTGTTCCAGATCTGTTATTATTTTTTATGAGCGACAGTTTGGTACAGGAATCCCTATGTCGCATCTTACAGATAACACAGTTTATAGCTATTCTGAAAAAATATAAAATACAGAAAAAAACGCAAAAAAGCTTTAGAATTAACCATTCAACCGTTTATTATTATTTTCTTGGTCTGAAGTTCCTTGAAAGTCATAATAAAACGAATCCTTAATGGATTTCCAATCCCAGAATTACTTATTTTGAATTAGTGAAAGGTTCAATAATTTTGAGCTTTTCCAAAGGAATTGAGTTTTAAAACGTTCAAAGTTTTCAATAATAATTTATGAATGTACCAAAGTTTTTATTCTCTCTTTTAATTCTCGTCTAAGTTTTTATCGAACAAAGGGTCAGATAATTGAAGAAAGAGAATTCCAGTGACGTACCTAAATATCGAGAGAAATAAATTGGATAAATAATCGCTCAACATTGTTCATACAGGGAAAAATTCTAGACCCAAAAATCACGCAAAATACTACTATAGTCAAAAGCGCTCTTATCGTGCGGGTTCAAAGGTCTCTAACCATATGAATCAAATCAGAAGACACAGAGGTTACCAAAATGTGAGATTACAAATATATCCGGAGAAATTAATTATGGTTGATGTTTCCTGTACACGAATGTCTGGTTCATGTTGCTAAACTTTTAATTTATGATTAAATTTGATTTTTTTTGTTAAAAATGAAGTAATCGTGTGTCGAAAAAAATACGCCATTTTTGTTGTCAATTTGTGTAGGTACTTCTTAAGATTCCTATTAGAGTTTTGAAAAACCATATACAGTATACACAGGGTAAAAAATTTATATGAACAAAAAGAACTTATTTTTTGAAGACTGGCTATGATTTTTCTTTAGTTTTAATAAACCAGTTAAGGGGCCTTTCATAAAACACTTCACGCTAAAATTGGGATTCTTAGACCCCTCCCCCCGGTTGTCACGCTGTGTCATACTTTTTGTGACCCCCCTATCAATATTACGTCACAAAATCCAAATAGCCCCCCTCCTGAAAATGACAAATTTTTATTGAAAGTACATAAATTTGAATACTAAAAATATTTATTATATTTTTCCAATAAAATCTAAATAAATCAATTAATATCTTTCATAACATAAAAAAAATAGTATTCTTATTTATCAGAAGTCCAAGGATTTTGTAAATTCTCCTATATATCTATAATTGGTATTGCAGGATCTTCTTCTATTTTGTGTCGCAAACGTCATATTACCTTTGGACCCCCCGTCCCCCCTTGTCACACTCAGCAAGACCTCTCCCCCCCTTTTGTGCGAACGTATTTTATGAACTGCCCCTAATTAGGTGATAGTAGTGAAACGTTTTATCAAAATATGAGACAAAAACTCACAAATCCCCCTGTATATTAGTAAAATTTGGGAGCTGACACTTTTTAATGGCCAATATTTTAATTTTCTAGCAGCTATAGGTTGATTGGGTTTGTTGAAATTGTACAATGCTCTAGCTCCTCTTCTATTTCAGCCAGTGTAGCTCTTTATTAACAAAGATTCTTCTCAAAATCCAATGACCAGCATATTGCAGTATTTTTGCTTCGAATAAAAAACATAAAGTCTTTGTTATCCCTTAAAGACCTTTTTTCTAATTATAAAATCCGAAAAATTTTATGCAAAGGACAATTTAATGAAAGTAACTGCTCTCAAGAAGAAAATCGTAAAAACCTGCTATCGATTCTTAGACGTTTTCCATCCTTCTCAAATCTTTCTTTTATATCCTTGTCTTTCCAAAGAAATAACAAGTTCCAATTATATACAAAATTAAAATTCATCTCATTGAAAAAGCGAACGAACGAACTCCGTTTCTATTAAAAGTTTTTAAGAGAATTTTCACCCTAAAGAAATGTACGAGAGGGGGGTTCTTCATTAAAAACTTAAATTACACAAAGTGGACGATTGAGTTTAATAATTTTAGTTTTCTTCTATTTATTCATTTGCCGAATTATAAAAGTTTTCTTAAACAATATCCGTTGATGATGAAATTATATCAATCAAGCAATACCAGAAATGCAACAAAAATCTATATTTAGTATCACCAAGTTAAACGGGGTTGAGACATCTTCACGATAAAACCACAGTATAGGAACGAACCAGTATGTTATCTCGTGACGTCACACTCCCGAGTTCTCTGTGACCTACAACGTCGTTCGGATGAGTATCTCATCCGGCGGCCAGTGCTGTGCTGCGATCCAACCAAAGTGCAAGTGGTGAATTTGCGAATAACATTATTTATTATACAAGGCTTATATTTTTACGGCTTTTCGGACAAACAAACATTATTTTTATAGTTTATAGTTTATAAGCATTTTTTGCAGTGGATACCATTAAAAAGAAGAAAACGGGTAGTGTGTCTGTAAACCAATAAATATTTTGTATGAGACTATTGTTTTATTCACTCATCACTGTACTGTTCTACAATATTTAAGAAAAAACATTTAACACGTTCAAGTCATTTTAAAACTTATGCTACCTACGCCTATGGAAAAGTAAAATGAATCGTAAAGCGATCCGTTCAAGGTCATCAAAAGCTTTATAATAGTAATACTACTGGTTCGTTCCTATAGTGTGATAAAGCCAACCATTCTGGTTTGTAATTATTATAAGGCCAGCCGCAAAATGAGACGCAGCTTGGTGAGGTGACATGAAAAAAAGAAAAACTCACGGAGAATTTCCATTAACTTAAGAATTTAGTAATGAAAAGTTCACAATTATTTTTTCCTCATGTCCTCATGACTTGTATCGTACAAAACTTGTCGAATCCGCACAGCTTCGATTAATTTTTCTTCCTTGGTTTTCAAAACACACCGTGAGCCGTGATCTTCTGAAAAAAAAACTGCGGCAACTACACTGCGTTCCGCAGGGTCACTTTGTACCAAGACTGCGTCACGTCACGCTGCGGAGGAATATGCGCTTGTTATATACTTTATTAGGTTCACAAAAGCTCGCCGTGACTCACGCTGCGTCACCTCACCAAGTTGCGTCTCATTTTGCGGCTGTCCTGAAGATGACATAAAGATTAAGATAATCAAGATAAAACTTGATAAATACCAGCTTGCAATAACTAGAATTCATTGTAACATAGATAATGCATTGGGTTGAAATATAAAATACAAGTGACATTTAATATTTACGACCAAACATTCCACCACTACATTTTGAGAGCAGGGAAACTGCAGCAAGCCAAACTCTTACCAGAAGCGTCAGTGGCCAGTGATTTGTTTTCTAACAACCGGCTTTTGGACTGCCTAAAATAGACCTGCTAGTGATATAACTTGTAACTGTTGCCAGTAACTTGTCATTTTGTCACATTATCTTAAATATTTGAAACATATGGAAGCTGAACGAATATTTTAGTGACTGACATGCTTTTATATCCTCACCTTTACAGTTATTAGATTAGTGTTAATGACAAATCAGCCTGTACCATTTAGACTCTTTTAAATCTATTGTGGAGCTTTAAAACTACAGTGTGGGCCGAAACAAAGGAGTACATTTTTTAATTGGAAATATTTTTTTTGTTTTTTGGGCGATTTCTTTTGTTTTTGCAGGGCTTATAACCTATCATGTCCTCAACATGACTGTAAATTTGAAAGCAACAATAATATACAGGGTCGGACTTATAAAAAAAATTATATAACAGTGCATTCATTTTTTTTATTAAATAACATTTTAACAAATAACACATTTATGAGAACAGTTTAGTAACTTTGAAACTTAGGGAAAAATATTATGAATGTGGCCACCTAACAGCCCAGAATTAAATCGGGTTGATTATTCAATTTGGCGAATTTTCGAACAAAATTTGTATGACGGACAACAATTTGGAACAATCGAGCAGCTCACAGAAAGAATGCAGTTTGTTTGCAACAATTTTGAACAGGGTCATATAAATGGGGCTATCAATTTATGAAGCAGACGACTTCAAGAAGTGGTAAACAATAATGGTGGCCACATTCATAATATTTTACTCTAAGTTTTAAATTTACTAAATTGTTTTCATAAATGTGTTATTTTTTGTTAAAATGTAATTTAATAAAAAAATGGTATTTCGGAAAATTTCCTTTTTACTGAAGTGTTCTGGATAGTTTATCCACCGAAAATGCATAGTGGTACAATTTTAGCTAAGACAGTTTTCATTTGCAACGAGCTCAAATGCACTGTTATATAATTTTTTTTATAAGTCCGACCCTGTTCATTATTTCTCCTTCCAAATTTACAGTCATGTTTAGGACATGTTAGGTTATTAGCCCTGCAAAAAGAAAATGAATTGCCCAGAAAACAAAACAAAAATTTCAATTAAAAAATGTACTCATTTATTTCGGCTCACAGTGTATATTACATTTTTCAGCCCAACTCTTTCTAAATAGCAGAAGCAATATCGAATCTCTCCTGCAGTTTTTGCCAGTGTATTGTCACCTTCTAGTATAAGAAATCGCACATTCTCCAGGCAGTCACATTGGCGCAGAATGTTCTCTGTAGTTTCCTCCTCTAGGTGACAAAATTTACACATTGCTTCATCTGTCAACTCCATTAGCTTTGCTTGACAGCTAACCTTACGTTGCCTGGCTAACATACCTCTTACTGCTTGACAGTTCTCCTATCTTTGCTTATTGCGTATGCTGTACATATTGGCAAATGCTTTCTAATAATCCGTTTTGCTTGTCTCTGTCCTGTCTCTGTCCATGTGTTCATCGAGTTACAATGCTGCAGAAGGGTTCTGGTCTAATGAATAGAATTAATGAGCTTTGTCTGGCCGTTTCCTCTTTCATTTCGTTACTCTTATGATCTTTGTGTCCTGGTAGCAAGACTACAATGACCTAGCTATGGCCTGCAAGTACGAAGGCTCCCATGTTAGCTTAGAGTTGATCTCTTTGGAATCAAGTGCATTCAGTGCAGTCGGTGAAGGTGACAACTGTCCTTTTCCGTCTTTTAATTTCTTTAACGCAGTGGTGAATCGCTTTACTTCCGCTTGGAAAGTTGTGACATCTTTAGTGTATGATAAGAATCTTGGTGAAACAAAAATAAAATAAATTTCTTAGTGTAACTATCCATTTTCATTCAACATAAATCAAAATGGGAAATTGTGTCAAGTCATAGGAATGCAAAAGTTAAAGTTGCACTATTCACTCCAAAATACACAACACACAACTCATTCTGCCTCTTGCTATTTATCAACCACCCTTCCCATTACTATTAATACTGCAGTTTAGTGGTAAACAATCGAGTATCTAAAAGCTAGTACAAATTGCACTTAGTTTCACATTATATCAAATGAATAGCAAGCTATTAGTCTTGTAAAGGGTATAGAGAAAACAACTGTTAAAAAAAAATTAAAACGAGAGAGAAATAAATGAAAATGGCTAATTTACATTCCCTTGTCCTTTTCCTAAGACTGCAGGATCTATTCGTTTTGTATTCAGATGAAATGAAAAATTTTCTTCGAGTCAGAGACATGGGTGAAGGAATTTTTTCACGGGGTTTATTTTTTTTCCAACTATATTAATTTCAGTCAATGAATGATTTGAACAGTTAAATTAGTAATTGGAATCTTGGTCTTTATTTTACAATACAAAGCAATTGCTAAGCCAATGCATGCTTCCAATTGAAATTCACTGTAGACTCAGATATATGTACAAATTGCGAAAAGTCTATTCGAGACACACGATTTACACAAGTACGATAATGAAAATATTGTTACCAGTCAGCGTTGAGCGTGTGTTCAGTTCCAGCTACCAATCTGATATGGAAGCAGCGTTGCCAGCATAGAATGTTTAGTACTTTCTAAGGAATAAATAACTTATTTTGCATTAGATTAGAAGTTTAACATGGTAGAAAATCGAGATTGGTAATATTATTTACTTTTGGAAAATAAGAGAGATCAAGACAAATGAGAATAAAATAATATAGTTCAAGTGAAGATTTGAAAAAATTCCAATCTGCAACAAAAAAAATTTATACACTGCTTTCGATTTAACAATTATTTGTATTTAACATTGTTGCCGACAAAAATTGGGAATAACTTTAAGGGCGAGTTGTACAATAAACAGTTTATTTTTTGTTGTGCAATATCTGGCTAACGCTAACTATAGTTTTGGAAATGACATATTTTAACCGGACAAAATTGAAGAGTTAAAACTTAATCCGGTAAATGTAACCTCAAAAAATTGTTATTTTTTAATTTTTTTGACTGTCAACCGACAGTACCTACCTACGTACGGAAATGAATGCTTTCGGAGAGGATAGCGTAGGTACTGGTAGGAGATAGTGGATATGTTGTTAGCCGTTATCATTTAACTCCCTAGGGAACCCTAATACTCCTGCACAAAATGTAAACAATGAATCTCAAATCAGAACCAGAAACCCCATAGAAATATGCCTCGGCGTTTTAAAAACAAGATCCCCTGGTTTGGTAGTAGGCATAAGATTGAACTTATCGAAAGTTGAAAAAAATTGTTGTAACAACTGCAATTTTACACAACATAGCCATTAATTGTAAAGACCACATGCACCCTGTCCATCCTGAAGTCGAAGCTGCCATAAACGTTTTAGAAAACATTAATATTGATGAACATAGAGGCCACAGAATTGATGACCATGGAATAACTCGACAACTTTCAATACATGATTATTTTCAACATTTCTTGTGAATAAACCATTTTTCTTAAATAAAAAATGCAGATTTAGTTTCTGCAGTTACAGGCCATTTTATGTAATAAATAAAACTACCCATTGATAGCACTATTTATTTATTAATATCTGGCTCACCTAAAGATATGGGTAATTAATATTTAATATTTTAGCGTAAAGCACCAATCCCCCACCAACAAAAATATTTTATCAACTTTGTTTCTAGGTTATTTTTCTTCTTTTCCCATCTTTGCGCGTCTAGAATGTCAATCATTTGACCTACTCCGCTACCAACCTTTCAAAAATAGACGCTAGAAGTCGATTAGTTAACGGCCTGCATGTATGACATTGTAGAACAGATAAAAACAACGAAAGTCTAGTGAAAATTTTAACGGCTGTTAATTAAACTTCGTTTAGGAGATCTTTTGTACAACTCGCCCTTACAAATAAGTACTTTTGGAAACATCGGTTAAAATAGGGGGCAGTAAACATACGCCTATCGCTGTTTTCTCTCTCTTTCAAGTAGTTTTTCTCATATTTACCTTGTCGTACTTGTGTAAATCGTTTGTCGCGTATAGACTTTTCGCAATCTGTAGTTGGTTGTATGTTATGTGATGAATGGTTCTTTCATTATATCCTTTGTCTTTTTTTCGTATGGGGTTTAATTGTAAATTGGGTGATGCCGTAGAAATCTCGCACAGGGGGCTGGTGGTGCTAAAATTGACACTGGTTCCAGTCTCCATAAAATATTGTCAAAAAACAATATTTTGAATCTATCAACAAGCAAGTAGAATAACTCTAGGGTAACATCTCGGCTGGTATGGGAATGCGGCGAAGAACTTAGAAGACTGGCGACTCGGAACAGTGTAACACTGAAGTGGGTTCCAGGTCACAAAGGCAATGGCTGGCAATTAAAAAGCTGACGAACTTGCAAGAGCAGGACGTCAACCCTAATGAACGGATCGGAGCCAGCTGTGGGCATTCCCAGATGCTCAACTAGGTCATGGTTAAAAGGGTGGGTAAAAGAACAACACAATAAACACTGGAAGAATACGCTCAGGCAAATACATGGGAATAAATTCATAAAAGAACCATCAGAAATAGTAGCGAAAGAACTGCTCTCAATGAGCAGGGCAGGAAGAAACTACGCACCATAACGGGACTACTTACGGGACACTTTCCCACAAAGCAGCACCTGAACAAAATAGGGTTGTATAACGGAGAACTTACATGCAGAAGATGCAAAAAGGACACCGAAACAGCTCAGCATATACTATGCAACTGTGAGATGCTGGACCATAGGAGGCAGAAACTGTATGGTAGACCCCAAATGACTCCAGAAGACTTCTACAACCAACCAGCAAAGAACCTGTAGGAGCTATTACAGAAAACGGATTAGCTGAATAGGCTGTACTCAGAACACAAAGAGTATCCATAATAAGCCCAGGAGGCTGAGGTGGTGCCGGCGAAAAAGTAGAATAACTGCTTTCTGAATTCAATAATGCACTTCTTTTTAAAGTTATCTACAATTTTTACCAATTGCTAACAACCCTAGACAAATTTTTAGAAAAATTATGTACTATGTAAATAGTATAAATACTTAAATCTATTTAATAAATAACTAAAGTTCGGTTTGTATCAAATACGATTATAATAAGCACACCCCAAATCTACTAACTTTCCACGGTTTTCCGGTTTCCGTTAGCTGATTATTTTCTACTTCCTCAACCTCAAAAATGTCTACCCCAAAAATCATATGTTTCATACCCCGAGGGGATGTTACCTCGGCGGCGTCGCTGACTTCAGCATTTACAGCAAAATGGGGGGTGAATACAATAATTCGAAAGAACGATAAGAATTTAAGATAAAGTGTATTCGTAGATTATACTTTTAATCATTTAGGATTTCGGTACCAGCGCGTTTTTCTCTCACTGACATTGAGATTTCCACCAAGGATAATACCAGGACCGGTGTAAAGAATATTCGAACGTGGTAACATTTATCAATGATTTTGTGCAAAATTACGATTAGTAATAAATAGTTATTTATACTACGAGGGATGTAGGTAACATTTAAAGTAAATATATAAATGATCACTTAAAATGAAATAGATGTTTCGAAACTTTCGCAAAGCTGGGAAACAAAAATCTAGATATTGAAAATGATAAAGTGACAAATGGGATTACCTGCTCAAGTTTTCTCGGTTAAGTTAGTAATTTTCTCTTGGCTATGGGTGCATGGGTGCGCACCTGGAGACCATTGCAAGGTAGCTGGGGTACCAGGGCACGAGGGTACAAATGTAACGAAGTGTGGCGGATGGAACGGCTCACATGATACCATCCATTGGATCGGAGCCCTTATGCGGTATGGCATAGTGGACTATAAATATGACCACAGGGAAGTGGGTGGTACTAAATTTCTATAATGGTGGGTAAGCTCACCAGAACAGAGACAGGCCTAAAATTTACTGCAGAACTAATAAGCAAAGTAGGAAAACTGTTAAAGCCGAGCTAAGAAGTCACTGTGAGATTAATCCCAAAACTGAAGGGGTTGACCAACGAAGTCATCTGCAGGTTCTGTCACTTAGAGGGGGAAAATGCAGAGCCAGTAACCGGCTCTAAGTAGCTGTCCAATTGCTTTAATGATCAAATGGACAATATTGTCAAACCTTCAAGATAATTTTGAATTAGAGAAAACACCAGCCACATTTATAATATTTTTTTTGTTTGAAGTTATACATATGTATATTGAAAA
This sequence comes from Galerucella pusilla, assembly GCA_910591695.1. Lineage (NCBI taxonomy): Eukaryota > Metazoa > Arthropoda > Insecta > Coleoptera > Chrysomelidae > Galerucella > Galerucella pusilla. The sequence goes on from CAJUYI010002172.1 coordinate 13,250, forward strand.
ATTCTTAGCCTACTATAGAACCAAACAAAATTTCAATGTCAAAATATTTTATTACTCAATATATTCTCCTCTTAATTGGATACCTTCATTACAGCGAACCTGCAACGTCTCTAGACCTAAATGTTTCTTCTTGCTCTACAAACCAGACCTCCACAGCACAGACCTCGTGGGAAGAATTTTTACGTCCTTTAAACTTTTTTTCAGTTGAGGAAAGAGATGATAGTCGGACGGAGCCAAATCTGGTGAATAAGGGGGGCAATCTAGTAATTCAAACCATAAATCACGACTTTTTGGCATGGCAACATGAAATTTGTGTGCAGGGGCGTTGTCCTGCAAAAACAAAACACCTTTGGATAGCTTTCCGCGTCTTTTCTCTTCAATTTTTTCCCAGAGAGTGGTCAGCAATGTCGAAAAGTAATTTCCGGTTATTATTCTACCCTTATCCAAAAAATCAATTATGATTACTTCATGGAAATCCCAAAAAACTGAAGCAAGAACTTTTCCAGCTGATTTTTGAACACAAAACTTCTTAGGTCTTGGAGAGGACGAGGGACATTGATCACCAAGGGTATTAAGCATATCTTCGTGGATCTGCTTACCTCTTAACCCTTTCAAATACAGGTACTTGATGATGGCTCGATACTCCAATTTTTCGATTTCCACAATTTCGATGGACATCCTTTTTTTCTTTCAATTTATTGCGTAACTCTGGTTCACTTTTTTGACGTCCAACTTCACACTGAGACTTCTAATGAGTTATTGCTATGGTAACGCAATATTTTGTTTATGCATGGAACTGGTCTAGGCTAACTAGATATCAATACATCCGTATATTTTCATCATTCAAACTACTTTAATTGCTTCTAAAGTCGAACCATTGTTCACAGACGTCTTCTTCGTCCATAAATAATACATTAGAAATTGCTTAGTCATATAAAGCCAACAAGTAGTCCCCATTTTTGTATTACAAAGACAGATTTAGCCATTTACTTTTCTTATTGTGATGAAATTTATTCAGTCCGGTCTTGGAAGAGAGGGTTGAATCTACCAAAACGAAAATATCCAGATATTAGATTATGTACTTTAAATCACAGATTGGAAAAGGGTTCAACCCTTCTTTGATTTTTATTTATTTTTCCATGGAAAAATGAAGCTTCTTTGATGAAGGAAGATTCAGGTTATTAAGAAATTTGAAATTTAAATGAATAGGAGTGCGTGAAGCACGATGGACGAGTAACAAGTGATATAAATTGACGAGTTATGGAAAACATAATGAGTCAAGATTTACAATATTCTTGATTGGAAGCATGCACAGTTTAGTATAATTTGGTGTCTTACCATTTCAACCACTTGTCCAAAATCAATCCCGTTCGATCTGTATTCGTTTATCAACAATAGACCATTACAGAACACTTAACTTTGACAGTCGGCCATATTGGAACATGTTATGTATCAACCAGTGGCGTAAATTTAGCCCACTTTGATTATTTAAACATTTTCATCTTCACCAACTCTCACTATAACCAACTTTCACTATAATTCACCATACAAATCACTGTACAAAACATTTTAGAAACGACATTACATCCGGCTCTCCTTTAAATATAAATTCTTCACTCTCCGTCCGAACAAGTTGGATACAACTGATTTAAAATAATAGTTTTCATATATTTCTTTCTTCATTGTCATAATCGACCTAGAAGATTTTAACGGTCAAAGGGTCAAAAAACAAAAAAAGGTTCAGCATCCCTATACCATACGGACCCTTACCGTAAATATAAAGCAACATCTTTTGTGATGGTAATCAAAGAGAAAGGCACGCGGGGTGTTGATAAAATTGCAGTATAGCATTCAATGACCACTGCTCTATGGGATACCTGTGGGGAAATTTTTCTTTATAGTTCCAAATGTGAAATTTAGAATAATAATATCCAACTAACCACAGGTAATTAGTGAAGTTAATTTGGCAACTGAGGCGGTGTTAATAAAAATAACTCTACACTGTGGGCCGAAATAAAGGAGTACATTTTTTAATTGGAAATATTTTTTTTATTTTTCGGGCGATTTATTTTCTTTTTGCAGTACTAATAACCTAACATGTCCTCAACATGACTGTAAATTTGGAAGCAAAAATAATGTACAGGGTCGGACTTATAAAAAAAATTATATAATAGTGCATTTGAGATCGTTGCAAATGAAAACTGTTTTAGCTAAAATTGTACTAATATGCTTTTTCGGTAGATAAACTATCCAGAACACTTCAGTAAAAAGGAATTTTCCGAAATTACCGGAAAATACCATTTTTTTATTAAATAACAATTTAACAAATAACACATTTATGAAAACAGTTTAGTAACTTTAAAACATAGAGTAAAATATTATGAAAGTGGCCACCATTATTGTTTACCACTTCTTGAAGTCGTCTGCTTCATAAATTGATAGCCCCATTTATATGACCCTGTTCAAAATTGTTGCAAACAAACTGCATTCTTTCTGTGAGCTGCTCGATTGTTTCAAATTGTTGTCCGTCGTACAAATTTTGTTCGAAAATTCCCCAAATTAAATAATCAACCCGATTTAATTCTGGACTGTTAGGTGGCCACATTTTTCTTTAAGTTTTAAATTTACTAAACTGTTTCTTAAATGTGTTATTTTGTTAAAATGTTATGTAATAAAAAATGGTATTTCGCGAATCCGGTAATTTCGGAAAATTTCCTTTTTACTGAAGTGTTCTGGATAGTTTATCTACCGAAAAAGCATATCAGTATAATTTTAGCTGAGACAGTTTTCATTTGCAACGAGCTCAAATGCACCGTTATATAATTTTTCTTATAAGTCCGACCCTGTACATAATTTTTGCTTCCAAATTTACAGTCATGTTTTTATTTTTTTCGGCTCACAGTGTATATAGTAATTATTGTATGTCATTATTTGTTAATTTTATACAATAAGGATGGCCGTAAATGTGGGATCGCGGTACTCATAGTGGATGTAGCTCTATCAAGTAGCTGAACAAATAAACAGAAATACTACACAAATTAAATGGAAGAATAGAATGGAAACCACGTGGAAAAACTAGTGAGAGAATGTGGACGTCAATTTACATCCGCTTATGCAAAATAAGCACATGCGGCAAGTAATGTGATTTGTCTACTTTTCTTATAAGTAGCAATTATAACCGATAAAATCACAGTATCTAGTACTAGGGCATGCAGAATATAATCATAACTATAATTTTTATAACGTACAAATTTCTTGAGGTTCGGTGACCCCCTCTCGACGAGAACCAATGAATCCAATAATGAGATTGAATGTCGTTGAAAAAAATGATGGTAATTATTGCAGGTTCTTGCCTAACTAACCAATAAGATTTGGTGGTAAACTAAGCCAGTTCGCAGGGCTTTGTTACCTTATTAATCTTAAGAAAAACAAATTAATATTGGCAAAACTAGAGAAACAGAAAAAGCTATTTTAGGGCGCCACTAATTTTCTTTCCTAAGAGAAAATTAGAAAGAAAATCAAATTTAATGGTCAGCTAACTTTTAATCTGTTTAAGAAAAAGAACTTAAAGTTTCTGTATAATAAATAAAACTAATGGAGTGAAAAAAATGTATATAATTACAGGGTTGAAATTTACATTATTAAAAAAAAGGGTAAGTAGCGAATACAAAAAAAAATACTTAGCACAATAATACAGTTGTTTGAAGATGAAGATGATGTAGCTGTCGATGTAGGTACTACGGATTTACTGCAGGAACGGTATTTAGGAAACTTTTCAGTTTAACAGGAACTGTTTGTTACACTGGAACTGTGATCCAGAAGCTTGTTAGCCACACAGGAACTGTGAGCCAGAAAAATTGTTTGTCAAACAGGAACTTGTGCTCCAGAAACAGTCAGACTTTCCAGGAACTGTTATTCCCAGGAACTGTATCTCCAGAACTGTTTTATATCCAAGGAAACTGTGCTCCAAGAAACTGTTTTTCTCAGGAACTGTGCAGTAATCCAGATAGGTACTTAAGGGATAACGGCAGCCTATTAGTTTTTGTTTAAGCTTGTGTTAAAATAATTAAATGGATTACTGCACAGTTGTTGTATTGTCGACAAACGATTAGAGAAGACCCTCGACGAGAGGGGGTGCACTGGTCTCCTCTCGGAGCTTTATTCGAGAGAAACTCGGCAAGAAACTAATCCAGACCATCCAAAAAATGCTTTTATTTCCTGATTGATTTATCTCCAATTTGAAGTATATCTTCGTCCCAACTTCAATCGGGAGAAATTAAAACATTCAAAATGGGATGCAGACGTACCTTTCGTAAGTCTTTTTCTAATGACCCACTGAAAGTTCTCGTCAGGTGGTTTACGGTCAATTATTATTTATGAGAAGTGAATATTAATCTTATTGTTATATTTATTTAAATAATACAAAAATATGCCTAGATACACGGAAAAACTTCAGCATTTTGAAAGTTTCCAAGTATTTTCAGTAAGAAAAAGAAGCTGGTAATTATTAATTTCATAGCCTTTTCGAATTTGGCTGAATACGATCCTGATGATTTTATTTATTAAATTTAAGGTTAGCTATATGTCAAAAGAGCAAATAAAATAAACGACATACTGAAAACTCGGATATACCTACGTCACAAAAGATGACGCACACCAAAAAGGGTATTGAATGTACTATACAATGAATTTGGAGATTAAAAATTTGTGAGTACGTAGTTTAGATGACTAATAAGTGTAGTTTAGTTAATAGCATTTAATTTTCAATATTTTAGAATGTAAAATGAAAGTGCCACGTAAATTCTCTCGCTATCAACTGAATAATATATTTTCCAAATAAGTATTACAAATGGTAAAATATATGTCAGGCGGGTAAGCCAACAATATCTTCTCGAGACATTCGAACTAAATTAAATTTCAAAAAACGAAATAAAGATAGTCGTACTGTAAAAGTTAGAGAGCAATGTAAATTTGTATTTAAAATATTCTGTTTTAAATTTCTTGCAATAAAGACGGCTATTTCAGTTTAATTTTTCATTTTAATTCAGTTTTGGCTCCGGGCTCGAAGCGCATTGGCTCCGGTCGGGAGGAGAACAAAAAAGATAAAAACGGGCTGGCAGTGGAAGAAGAAGAAGAAGGGGGGGAGAGGGATCTGTTTAAGAAAAGCAGCGGGTTTTTATCAGGCTGATGGCAATGATGGCGAGGCGGGAAAGAATAATGAAAAAAGCGCTTCTCGAGAATTGAACGAGAGAGTGCTCTCGTTTTCTTTCTTTCTTTCTTTCTTTGCTTTCTTTCGTTGGCATTCAGGGACAATTACAGGGTTGCACACCAAAGGGATGAATAATTGTTTGAAGTTACGTCAGAAGCAGCTTAAACGTGGGAAGATGTCGAAAATAATTGACAATATGGAATAAAGTTTATGTATAATATTTATCACCCAATTTACAACATAATATACACATACAGAGTCTGGAAACATCCAATTATCTCGTAAATTGCTAGTCCCAATTTCAGTCTGTCGAAAAAGTAGGTAGTTCATATCAGTTTGGCAGCTGATGTTGATAGTAATATTGATAATAAATAATTGAAATTGAATTAATTTAACATTATATTTTTCATTAATATACTAGTGATTAAAATGAGACTTTATATGCTTCATAAGTGTGCAGGGACGTACATAAGAGGGGGGGTTTGGTGGTTCAACCTCCGATAAAGGTACAATAATTTTTTATTAGCATACTGCCGCAATATGAGTATTCATCGGGATGTGGCAATAGAAATAGATTCCTCAACAATTTTGAATAATTTAGCTGAAGAGGTTAAATTTACTTTTGTGAGATTGATTTTCTGTTTTAATAAAAGCTTCAATATTCAATCATCTATAACTTTTTAAAATGAGTGCTTCCAAATTAATATACAAGTAACATCTCGGTTGGTATGAGAATGCGGCGAAGAACTTAGAAGACTGGCGACTCGGAACAGTGTAACACTGGAGTGGGTCCCAGGTCACAAAGAAATCGCTGGCAATGAAAAAGCTGATGAGCTTGCAAGAGCAGGGTCGTCAACTCTGATGAACGGACCCGAACCATCTGTGGGCCTCCCCAGATGCTCCACTAGTTCATGGTTAAAAGGGTGGGTAAAAGAACAATCCATAAAACTCTGGAAGAATACGCCCAGGCAAACACATGGGAAGAAATTTATAAAAGAACCATCAGAAAAAGTAGCAAAAGAACTGCTCTCAATGAGCAGGAACAAACTACGCACCATAACGGGGCTTCTTACGGGAGACTTTCCCACATAGGAGCATCTGAACAAAATAGGGCTGTATAACGGAGACCTCACATGCAGGAGATGCAAAAAGGACACTGAAACAGCTCTGCACATATTATGCAACTGTGAGACGCTGGACCACAGGAGGCAAAAACTAAATGGAAGACCCCAAATAACTCCAGAAAACTTCTACAACCAACCAGTAAAGAACCTGTAATGGGCTAATACAGGGAACGGATTGGCTGAATAGGCTGTAGTCAGAATGTCAGGAGAATTCACAATAAGCCAAAGAGGCTTTTAAAAAATATATATACATGGTTATAACCATTTTAGCAGAAGGGGGCAAAACGAAAAACGATGTTTAAAAATACTTTTAGATGTAGCCAAGTCAAACAAATAATTAAAAAAAAAACTTTACATTATTTCTTGAACTTGAAAAATTGCTTTAGGTCGTGGCACTCGATTTTTTTTGTCTTAGGCGGCGCCTCCAATAAAGCTTATAATAATAAGGTAGACAAGGAACTCTCGTCCAGGCTGTTGAACCTGGGTAAGAGAAATATGAAGACAGTTAACGACCTGGTGACTGGACACTGTACCCTGAGGAAGCATCTGCACAGGATGAGCAAAGTGCAGAAAATGTGAACTCGATGAAACACCTACTGACATACTCTGGTTGTGTGAGAACTAACAAGGACTCAGACAGAAGCACTTTGGGATGGAAATAACACAACCATCACAACTACTGAAGATTCTTCCAGATAAACACTGGTGGCCTATATAGAAGACGTACGAAGCTTCTAGAATGGAAGTAGGTAGATAACATGGGTAATGGTACGAAAAGTTTGTTATTTTTTTCCAATTTAATTGTGTTTAAAGTTGTTCTTCTTCTAGGAGCTTTATCACTTTGTTAACTTGCTTTGCACTATTAAGGGTCTCTTTGTTATTTGTATTTACACCTAGTTGTTAACGTCTGATGGCAAAATATGGACATTCAACGAGAATATGCTTGATGCATTGACATTGATGATTATATTAAGTAGCCATATGTAATTCTAGGATGACCTATACGTAGTCTTCGTATAACGACCATATTTTTCTTGATGAATGGGGGTAGATAAAGAGATTTTTCTTACGTCAGCATTTAAATAATCACAAAGCTGAAGATAAAATCAATTATGTTTAAGTCAATATATAATTAGAAAAAAGCCCATTCAAGTTATTTAGATATATAAATTTTAATAATTTTGTTTATTTTTAGTAAAAATAAAGTTCTAACCACATTTCATCAATAGACGATAACCATGATAGGCGATATCAATACCGGAGAAGAAAAATAGAGCACACAATAATGCCGGTCCATCGCCAAGAAACTGCGTAAGAGGGATGAAAATCAATAGCTGCCACCCTAAAAATTGTGCGATGACGGTTGAAGTGGAGAAATCGAACGGCCAGAATATTTATTCACCCTTCTTTTTAATCTCATTTCCCCTAATGAGTCTCCCCACCAGTCCACTCCATTTTTTACCCTCTCCTTTTTCGTTCTCGCCCCTTCCACTTGCAGTTTTTCTTATTATTAAGGGACTGTCAGCTTCAGGCTGTGAAAAATGAGCGATATTTAAGAATACGGAGGCGGAAATTAAAGCGCGATTTTTCATTTCTTATTTTACATGGAGCGAAATATTAATTTCGTATTCTCAAGGCGATATTAAAACTCTGGAATAGCTGGACGTTTTGTTTTTAAATAAACAGATTTTATACGAACAATCAAATTGAATAATAATTGTAGAAGATATTTGATAGAAAGTTGGTGAAAAAACTTAAGTATGTTTATTTTACAAGGTGTGATTTTATTATTATTTTATTATGTCCATATTATATGTTCTACATGACGATCATTTGCTGCTTGACCAGCATTATTATTATGAAAAGTCTTACAATTTTATGGACAATAATGGACATTATAAACGTAATTTAAAATTGGATAAACTATAAAAATAAAAATTCACAACAAAATATAAAATAATAAAACTACTGACTAACTACTAACAATACAAAGCATATTATAGTTCACGAAAACAACAAACAGAAGATTATAATATCGTACACCATTTTAAATATTAAATTATGCCGATGTAAATCAAAAGTTTAGGGTAGATTGTTAGGCCAGTCGGTATTGGTCATTTTAGACCAAAAGTACAAGTAATTAGCAATACGGCCTTGAAGTATGTAGATTAATATAAAAAAAAGTTTAGCAGTCTATCGATTTCCCAAATTAGAAAAAAAAAATTAAAAACTTTTTTTTTAAATTCTTCAATATTTCACGCTGGGAAGAAGGTGGAGGAGAATAAAAATACCTCCGTGTAGGGGCAGTTTTTTGCAGTAAAAAAAAGTTGCCATGCGTTTCTTTCGTCCGATCAATGAAAAGATAAAGAGATTCCTACCCGTATCTATAAAAATTGCTATTCTCGCTTATAATACAAAAAATCATTGAATCCAAAAATGTGTATAAATTGATTAATTTTGTAATTATATATTCTTGATCTTATTAGTTTCCCCAACATTTCTACGCAAACCCCATTAAAATTACTCCAGTTTTTTCAAAGTTACATTATTTAATATATATATTTTCTTGTAAATTCATGATTCCTAAAATTTACAAAATAATGAAAAGTGCCGTATTTCGTAATTAGGAAAAATTAATTATCCTTAAATGCCATCTATGGAACAGACCTCCTGAAAAACAGTTTCCATCCTTCAATGCCATCTAATTATATAATATATATTTTTTATTGAGATACTTGGTTTTTTATTAGAATATAATATTTATATTATATAATATGAGATATTTGCCAAAAATGATTATGTGCTAGGGCAAAAAAAATGCCATCTTAAAGCTGACACTTCCCTCTTCAAAAAGCCGTATTACAATTATTTATATCTGTTATAGGCAATGTGTATAATGCAGGAATTCTATACAATACCTAGGAAATGTATAGAATGCCGGATTCGTTCAGGCAATGTATGAAATGATATTCAAAAGTTCAACTATTTTACACTTTACCTAGGAAATGTACAGAATACCTAGGCATTGTATATAATGCCGGTTGAAGCATATAGGTAATGTATGTAATCGATTTTTCATATTCGATTTCACATAAAAAAACAACCAGTTTTCGTATAAGTACTTTAAATAAACTGTTGATAACATAATTATAATTTGAAAGGAAATAAAATCTTAGGTAACATCTTTGAACGAACTAAAATTGCAATATTAAAATTGCAATCTAGTATCCTTGTAGATACCTACTTAATAACATAAACGAGCTGCAACTTGTTTACGGGGTAGTCCTGCACCCCGCGCATGCGTCTCCTTCCCGTGGTCGTTCGTTATACACATTGCCTGTTGCGCTTCTGGCATTTTATACAATACCTAGGCAATGTATGAAATGAATCGTATTATACACATTGCCTGAACGTTTTTGGCAATGTATATAATGCCTAGGCATTCTACACAATGCCGGATTATACAGATTGCCTATAACATATCTACATTATAACTGTACAATAGTTTATAATGTACTCCGCCGCGCTTCAGAAAATAGAGTCGCTCGGATGCGGAACACATACTTAGTTTACCGAATTTTTTCCGGACAAACCATTGCTCGGACGGAAGAAACGCTAGAAACCTTTTTTGCTGCAAAACACTCCCCCTACACGGTGGTATTTTTTATTTTTCTCTTCCTTCCTCCTTCGAAAAAAAAATTTCTAATTTGGGAAAACGATAGACTGGTAAACTTTTTTTAATATTAATCTATATACTTTAAGGTACTTATGAAAAAAAAATCAGCCGTATTGCTAATTACTTGTAGCTCTGTTATCCCTATCGTCCGGCCTATGTAGAATCCTGCCACTGAATAATAAGGTATTTACAGCAAAAATGTCTTTGTCAATCTCTGGAACTTATTTCCACTTTTAAGTTTCACTACACCTACCTTCTATCCTCTGTCCCAAAGCTGAATACGATTTTAAATATGTACAGTGTGAGCCATAAATTTCGCCGTGTCTTTGAGGTCATTTCGTTCACTTAATCATAAATTTATGGTACATCTCTCCTGTTAAACGGCCAGGTAACTCTGCCATTGCCATTTACACCTTTCCAGATATTCAAACTAAATCTTGCTGCTGCTCAGTCCATTTCATGGCATGTAGATTTCCACCAATGTAGGCATAATGATGAAAATTAGGATCTTAGACCTTTTTGTCTAGTCACCAGTTTGCAGCAAGTACTCCGGAAGAAACATTATATCTATCATCGCATGTACAGTCAAAGACAAATGAGACGCACATGGCAAACACCAAAATTCATAAAAAATCAATTAGTTTCAATGATTTATTCGCTAAAATATATGAGAAATGCTCAATAGTGATCTAAAAAACGTAGATCTATTTGATGGTGATGGTAGATGTTTGAATAATGCAGTCTCAACCTAATCTAGTTGTGCGCTTCATTTGACTTTGACTGTACTTTTTGGAATAGAGGTTTTCTTTTGAAATAACATTCCAAGTAGATGATTTAGAAATAGCAGAATACACAGCAGCTGCGAGCCTTCTCGGACAAAACTCCAAATTATGTAAAATGCCACAAATAAATATTCTATGTTGAATAACATTACAGTGGTTAGCGGAAAATTAATCCGGTTGAATTATTCAATTATTATTGTTATTATTTAATAATGATTCGATTATTTTTTATTTAAACTGATTTGATTCACCATTATTATGACATTTTAATTTTGTGATTGTATTCGAATAAATTTAAATAATTAATGAGTGTTTTATTTTGTTTTAATATAATTTTAACGTATATCTACCACAGGATGAAAATATCTGGAAAAGATTGGATAAAAGAGAGGTGAATTTGATGAAGCAAAAACAAATAGTGATACGTGTACCGGGTAATTGATAAAAACGACTGTATGTCAGAAGGTGTTTACTTACAACATTTGGAAAAAAAATAACAAAATGGGATAGGCGGATAGTCAAACATCCATTAAAGCACTGAGCTCTCGTGGAATCAGTTCCAAAATGGTGTGGCAATGCCTGGACAAATTCAATGAACTAGGCGAGAACAATATAGTCTCCTTACTATGGATTCCAGGACACATTGGAATTGAAGGAAATGAAATAGCAGATGAACTAGCAAAGAGGGGGACTGCAGTACCTTTCTGGGGGCCTGAACCTTTTTGAGAAATCAGCCCCAATGTAATATTTTAAGAAATGGGTAAAGCCGAAAAAAAGAGAAGATCTGACCATTGGAAAGATCTAGTAGTGCCTACACAATCACAGACTCTCCTGGGTAACTACAACCTGTTGGGATCAAATTAATGCATAGGTCAAAGTGAAACTGCACTAAGAGTTTTATACCTAAGGGTGCGGGAAAGGATCAAAATAGTGGAGGAAGAAGAATATAGATTCTGTGGCATGGAGGAAGCAAGCTCTATCCATATACTAGCGAATTGCATAGCTCTTCAGAATCCTAGAGCACAACATCTAGGAGATTACTGGATAGAAGAGGGATCTTTACCTGTTAAATCATGTGATATCCTGAAATTTCTCCGGGAAATAGGACTAAATGAGCTACTAGTCTCAGAGACTTTCTTTAGGAGCTAAGTCGAAAAAAGGGGGCACAATAGATATATTCCAGGCATATTTTTGGGACTTGATATTTACCAAAACGGCGTATACTCGTGAAATAGACTATATCACTTCCTCTCAAGCAATCTATAGATATTCTGATAAATTAATTTCCAATATGCTTTCTTACAACCAGTAAATTAGCGAAGATCAAAATATACAAGTATTTTAATGTGTTCAACTCTATCAGATCCCGAGTATCAATAATAATAATATATTCTACCCCAAGCCGGCATTCTAAAAAGACAAAAGAGATGCGAAATGTAAATAGTGTTTTTGTGATATCTTTTTAATGTTCTCCTTATCCCGACATTCATTTATTTCTTTGCAAGAGCGTCCGTCTTTTGTCTTGGCCCAAACAAAACACAGCCTTAACTACCTTTTGTCCAAGTGTCACTTTTCTTTTGTTTTCGTCTTCTTCTTTAGCATTGCGTCGTAAAAGTTTAATGCTGGAGAGGTTTTTATCAGCCGGAGTGAGTACAATTTCTTTATGTAAATTATTTTCCTACTTTACAATTCCGATACGATTTTGTAGCGTGAGAGTTATGATATTTTTTTTTAATTAAAAATAAAGTATAGACTAAAATCGTGAAATTGCGTATGGTTTATTTACGACAAACGAAGAAGTCGTCATTTTTGGTTACTTTTATGCTTATCAGAATGAATATAAATTCACCAGCTGTGAATGGAATTTATACTGAACGGCCAGGGCAATTTTCAACATGTTGGCAAAACTTAAAGACGTTGTCAGATCAATAGGGCATGTCCACGACAGTTGACAATAATGACAATACCTTGGTGGTAAAACAATAAACAATAGACACGATGGAAAATTATCAAACATCAAACAACTATTAACCTATATTATATATTATTAAATATGCAAGCTCAACAATTAAAATAACTTTAAAAGTACACTGAAGCAAAACCATCTAAACTCAAACACGATCTATCACTATAAATCAGCATAACCTCACTATTAAGTACCACGCGCTCTGAACGATTTGTTTATTGTTTTACCACCAGGCTAGTTTGTGACGTCCCGTGGACATGCCCTATTTGAAAAATTCAGCAGTTTTGACACGATTGAGGTTAGGTTTAGCACGTCATTTTATATTTTATTGACATCATAATTTATGTGTGTAATCTGCTTCCTTAAGATTAACTATAATCAAATGCAGTCTTATTATCATGCGGGTCATACGATTCAACAAAGACATACACACCGTTTTTGTTTTCTTTTATTGCGTTTAATCATAACTTCCAAATAAAATCCGTAAGATGAATAAGACAGACTTATGCAATTTTGACGGGAGAAAATAGGATATGTATTTAGTTTTCAGCGATTCTAGAAAGTCTTTCACCAGCAAAGTGTTTATTTAAATGTCAGTTATGTCACTTTGACCATTCAAAATGACAATATTAATGATAAGAAGCAATTTTCCGGTATTTTGCATCCTCAAGCAAAAAACATGGTACTCAATCTGATAAAATATTTCGAGAATGAATGAAAAAGTGGAAATTTGTCAACCAGTGTGAAGGAAACATCCACCATCATTATTTTCTCCGGGTATATTTGTAATCTCACATTTTGGTAACCTCTGTGTCCTATGATTTGATACATATGGTTAGTGACCTTCGAGCCCACACGATAAGAGCGCTTTTGACTATATCTGTTATGCATAAACAAGAATCTATTTTTAGTTGAACAAGTTTAACAATAATATGAATACGGAAAACTCTAGATGAAAATTTTCTTTTAAGGAATTAGCGAGGTAATTGCCATAAGATTTTTCCAATATTTTAATTAATGCCGGAATGTTTTTTATCGTCGAACTCCATTCGATAACTTCACCCTCTTGAAGTATTTTAAATTGAGTTTCCTAATTAAAAGTTTTCAAAAGTCTGCGCAAAAAATAAAGGTAACCGAGATGAAATTTATGTTATCGTGGCTCTCTTTTATTTTCGTTCATTTATATTACGGAAAAAAGTTGTTGGCGTTTGGGAATGATAGGTAGGAAAGCTGGAGATCTCGCGAAAACTCAATTTTAATCAACGGAAATCAGCGTTAAGACATTTTGCACCGCTTAAAAATTAGGCTGTTAACATCTTTATCCCGAAACTCTCAATTTTATTAAATATATGAGAAAAGACAAAGGATTATCATAATGTCGGATAGTCAAGCAGCCATTAAAGCACTGTGCTCTTGTGTAATCACTTCCAAAATGTTGTGGTAATGCATAGACAAACTCAATGAACTGGGCGAGAACAATATAGTCACTCTACTATGGATTCCAGGACACACTGGAATAGAAGGAAATGAAATAGCAGATGAACTAGCAAAGAGGGGGGCTGAAATACCTTTCTGAGGGTCTGAACCATTTTGCGGAATCAGCCCCAATGTAATATAGGAAGAAATAGGTAAAGCGGAGAAAAAGAGAAGATCCGACCATTGGAAAGATCTAGCAGGGCTCATACAATCAAAGACTCTTCTGGGTGACTACAACCTGTTGAGATTAAATAAATGCATACGTCAAAGTAAAACTGCGCTAAGAGTTTTAACAGGGATCCTAACGGGACATTGTCGCCTGAGTGGGCACCTGAAAACGCTCAAAATAGTGAAGAAAGAAGAATGTAGATTTTGTGGCATGGAAGAAGAAACCTCCATCCACATACTTTCCAATTGCACAGCACTTCAGTATCCTAGAGCACAGCACCTGGGAGATTACTGGATAGAAGAGGAACATTTACCTAAGTTGAAGCCTGCAGATGTCCTAAAATTCCTCCGGGAAATAGAACTAAAGAAGCTACTAGTTTCTGATACTTTCCTCAGAAACCAAGTAGAAGTCAGGGGACACAATAGATCTTTTAGGTCTCAGTGAATATCACCTCAAAATACATATATGTATACATAGTGATCAACAAAATTGGTTATGGTCTTCCAATCTTGGTCTTTCTTTTTCGCAAGACCGAGACCAAGACTGAATATGCAAGGCAAAGACCAAATACGCAAAAAAATTCTTACTTCCCACTTCTTTTAATTGAATCACCAATTTATTTCTTGCGTCAAACTTAATTCATTTTTTGCAATATGGCCTTGTGACTTAGTATCTTAACGTATATAAATGAAGGAGAAAAATCTATAAAATTTGAAATTGAAATTGAAAATAACAATTTTTTGCCATTTTTAGATGTTCCTATTGAAAAAACACCTACAGGGTATGAAACAAGTGTTTATCGTGAGCCAATACACACTAATATATATTTGAATTTTGAATCAAATCATGTTATAAGCGTTAAAAAAGGTGTAGTAAAATCTTTATACGATAGGGCTAGAATCATTTGTTCTAATGATAATCATTTCACAAAGGAGAAAACTCAACTAAAAAAATGTTTTAAATGCCAATAATTACCCGGCAGAATTTGTAAATAAAGAAATTAAGAATATACAGAAGGGCTCATTGTTAATACCCCAAAATAATAACAATAATATGAATAATTCAGCTAACATAATTTTTAAAAACTTGACAATACCGTATGTTAAGGGTTTATTAGAAAGAATTAAGAAAATTGGTAATCAATTCAATATTCGAACTAGCTTCAAATCTAAGAATACGTTAAGATATATGCTAACAAAAACAAAACCAAAAAATGAAGAACAATCTTCAAAAAATTGCATATATCAGATATCTTGTGAATGCGACAAATACTATTTAGGTGAAACATCTAGACCATTGAAAGTCCGAATAAGTGAACGTAAAAAATATATCAAAGATAGGGAGTTCTTTAAGTAAACATGCTTGGGAAGAGGGGCATAAAATTCAAAGGGATTCGACAAAAATAATATTGAAAGAGCCCAATAATAAAAGACGAGAAATCAAAGAATACAACTAAATGCAGATAAATGTGTAGCTAGTATTTCAGCCGAATGTCAAATTTGGTTACCAATGTTAGAAAGAGAAATTTTCAATAATCAATTACCTGCGTTATCAGGATAGCATCATAAGTTTTTATCCAGGTTCAATACACAAAATCACCAAACTGAGTCATACATATTTTGAAAACAAAAATAATCATACACAAAAAAGTAACAACAAACGCGTTTTATTAACAACATTTCCAAAATAAACGAAAAAAAGCGCTATCCCAATAAAAATCGTTCCTGGATTGTGCACTTCACTGGATTCCATTTCTAGTATCTTTGTAATCTCATAAAATAAAATATTTTATTTCACATTCACCAGAGATGTGATCTACTATGAATGGACCTTAATAAAATTTGACAACAAAGTTTTGTAGTCTTAAACTTCAAAATATTATTGATTGTCTAGTTGCCATATTTTTTTCGTTGTGTCAGATAGGGACCAAAACATTTTTTTATTACTAGTTAATCTTGACAACGGTAGCTGGAACGCTAACCTAACCTAAATATAGAAATAAAAAATAAAAAACATTATTGTGGTTTGATTCCCAAAAAATAAGAGAAAAATTATTAATTCATATCAATCTATCGTATCTCAAAGTAAAAGCATTCGTTAATAACTACATAACAATAAGAAACTAACTCTAATAGTGACATCAAGAATAAAAAATACAATTAGTCATGAATGTTCCCAATAGCCAGCCAGAAAATTAAAAACCGTTTCAGTGGCAATCGCACGGCTCGTACAGAGCCGGAAAAACGAGTGAAACTCCAAAAAGCACATTAGCGCATTTACGGGAAAGAGGAAGAAGTAACTTTTGTTCTTCTGAGCTGCACACGTGGGAAACGAGAATAATAAAAAGTGGGCATAAAGCAAATTGAGAGGAATCAGTTGATTTTGTGTGGGATATAAGATTTTAGTTTGAATTTATGAGTTATACTAAGGTAGATTGTTGGAAATTCCAAACATCAGCTAAATTATAACAATATCAGCTCGAGAGGGGAATCGTTTAATATATTTAAAGGTCAAAAACAAACCTGGGAAACATTACAACACTATCATAGAGGACGTAATATTTTTAATGCAGCTATCTAATCGTATATCCCCTTTAAGTTATGTTGCGGACTATGACGGACAACTTTAAGATCGCACAATATCTATAACGTCAAGTATACAAGTGGAACCTTTGGCAATCGATCTTTGCGCTCAAGAACATGAAATAACGAGTCAACTCAGCCATATTTTATGCTTTGAAGTTCTTAATATCAGCTCAGAAATTATCTACGTCTCACTTGTTTAACTGCAATATCTCCAGCACTGGATCAAGAGACCTGTCTATTACTTACTGGCGAATACTCAAGCCACCTAAAAAAAAATTTTGGAAAATTTTACCTGTGAGTTGTTTTAAAAAAATACACCCTTATTGTATGCGTTTTATACACGCCGATGTTTCGAAGAGATCGAGAAAGGCATTAATATCCGAGCAAAGGCGATTTTATAAAATGCTTGGCGCAAGTAGATAAAACGAGACAAAAATTATTCGTCCCCTTTTTATTTCTTGCCGCGTTTCCCTCGATATCCCCATAGTCCCTTCGCCTCTCTCTCTTTCCCACTCCTCACCCCCATCGCTTTAAGACAAGAAAATCATTTATCAAGTCTAATTGTCCCTTTCCATGTCTGTCTCAGATATTTTCGAGGCGATTTAAAAAGTTGTACTTCGAATTAATGGTATCTAATTATAAATTTCTTATTATTCTCATAAAATTTTTGGTAGCTGCTTTAAAATTATAATTGTTATTATTAATGATCTTTATTAATACCACAACTCGAAATTATCGATATAATAATGGAATTGACCAATTTTTTTTTTAATTCCTTCAGCAGCAAGCCGAAGATCTCCAAAAACAGTGACTTTATTTTCGGCAAAATAAAGTAACTTTTGAAATGAATCAATTGTCTTGCAAATGTATCCAAAAATATGTGAGTGGTGGGAAAGCTGGCATGGAAATAACTCCTTCAGCCACAGATTTTTTTTTGTTTGTTTGTTATTGTTGTAAATTTTTTTTTGGAGATTTGTTGAAATTAAAGGACAAAAAGAAAGCAAAGATTTTGGTATCGCTAGGTCTCATTCGACATCATCAGACATCTTTTTTAACTGTTCATATTTCTACAAAATTAAACACAGTTCCTAAACTATTATCGTTGAAAAGATCCATAAGTATTAGGTAATAAATTTGATTAAAAGTTAACTTTTAGAAAATCAAAATTAGTTATACAATTCTAGTTCCAGAAAAACTCATATACTTATTTTATTATATAACTGATTCTCTATCTAATTTAAAAATAAAATTTAATAAAAATTATAAAATTAAAATAAAGTTTCTGAGGTATCGATTTAAATAACATTCAGCGTCATCTAGCTCCGAATAGTTAAAAGCTTAAACCTTTTCCCAGAAGACATAGCGTGAAGGGTAACTTTAACCCTTTGCAGTTTTCTACGTAAGTCTGTCAGCATACAGGCTGAATTAATTCGTGTGTACACTTTTTGTGGGGGTAAAATGTGCAGGTAGGGTGGTAAAAAATATTACCGGGGATATCTGAGAGGCATTACAAAAAACGTACGCGTGTTAAGGGTGGGTTTATCATAAAAAATATGGGGAGTGTGCTAACATTTTATATGCCTAGTTGTTATGCAAATAATATACGCGTGGCATATGGGTCTATTTTTTGATAAAAAATATAGGTAGAAGAAAAATGGGAACCTACATTTAATATTAAATGTTTTTTTATAGTTAGGAGGAATAAAATTAATTGAGTTGACTTCTTTTATTGATAAATCACATGAATCACGACCAACGAACGATCAGTGATAGTTTTAAAATGTTTCTTATAGTTGACCATTTTTCTAATGAAAAAATTCATGCTGCCCACTTAAAAAGGCAGAATTCTTCATTTTTTTTTGGATTTTGATGTATTTAATGAAACAAAGGATACCCCTAGTAATTGCCACTTTTATACAAGGTGTCCCACGACGATTTGGCAGTAGTAGATAATTATAATTTTGGGGGTTTAAATAAGAGCAAATGTTGCATCTTTTCTGGTTATTGTGTTACCAAATGAGTTATTTGTTTTTGGTCACGTGACGTCGCATTCAAAATTATTAATGGGACAACCTGTACATTTATGCCTTCCTGTGTTCCGTCGTGGGATACCTTGTATACAGATAGCGAAAAATCTATTCGAGACATACGATTTACACAAGTACGACAAGGAAAATATGAGCAAAACCAATTTAGAGAGAGAGAAAAATAATTGTTCGCAGTCAGAGTTGGGCGTGTGTTCAGTTCCAGCTACCAATCTGATAAAACAGCGTTGCCAGTTTAGAATGTTTGGTACTTTCTAAGGAATAAATAACTTATTTTGCATTTGACTTTTAATACGGGATAACGCCGTATTTAGTGGGAGAAAACTTTTGAAAAATAAGTAAAATCAACACAAATAAGAATAAGATAATATAGTTCATGAAAAATTTTGTAAAAATTACAATCTGCAATAAATAAAATCTATACACTGCTTTCGATTTAACAGTTATTGGTATTTAACATTGTTGCCGACAAAAATTGTGAATAACTTTTACAGATAGTACATTTGGCAACAGCGGTTAAAATAGGGAGGCACTGAACACACGCCCATCGCTGACTGCTCACAATTATTCTTTCTCTCTCTTTTTCAAGTAGTTTTTCTCATATTTTCCTTGTCGTACTTGTGTAAATCGTATGTCGCGAATAGATTTTTCGCCATCTGTATGTACCAAACAAATTTTCTATCTTTGGTAACACTATGAAAGTTGCATACAGTGTGAATCAGCCAAATGGAATAAATTAAATAACGAATAAATAAGGACCTGTTGGTAAAAACGCTTGGACATGTTGATTTGTATTTTTAAATGCACATTTTGAATGGAAAAATTTTGTTGCTTATCTTAAGCACAGAAAATAACAATTCACAAATCAGGAGCACGTGACGTTAGACATTTGCAAACATTATTCGACATTTTGTATATCGTTTACGTGGCATTTCGGTATAAACCTCGGTTCCGTTGGTCATAATTCACCCTGTATGTTCTTGCTTTGTTTCTAGAGGTCCAGATTATTTTTTCAGACATCATGAGATTAACTTGGCCTCTTCCTCTAGATTTATTATTTTTGCAACTAGGAATTTAAGTGCTATGACTTGTTACACACTCTGGCTACCTATATAAGGACAGTTTGTATCTTCTGGATTTTATTTCAAATTTAAATACACACTTTTAATACATTTTACAATAACAAGCCTTGAATACTGACATTTTTATTAACAATCAATTAAACCAATCGACAATATATAGAGTTAGTGTAAAGTGTGGAAACCCCTGAGTATCTCCTCAGCGGTTTAATATTTTCAAATGAAATTGCTCTTCCCTTTTTAAGAAGATCCAAGGAATTCAAAAATGCTATTGAAACAAGAAATGTTTAAGTTGGGCGCTAATGAAACAAAAAAATGTTGAATGGCGTTGAAGTAAAATGATGGTGAGTATACCGCAGGTTCTTGCTTACTAACCGATTAAATTTGGTAGTAAACTAAGCCAGTTCACAGGGCTTAGTGATCAGCGAGACTGGTCTTGGTCTTGCGGTCTTGGTCTTGCAGAAAATGCAAGACCAAGACTAGCTTCAGGCTGCAAGACCAAGACCAAGACCGAGCAGTGCAAGACTTATGCAAGACCAAGACTTAGAATTGCAAGACTTATGCAAGACCAAGACTAAGCCTGCAAGAGTCTTGCGGTCTTGCGTTTTTTTAACATTTTAACCGAAAAATAAAGATGAGCAGATCATTTTAAACCCTCCCTCTCCCCAACATATACTGACCACAACTTGTTTTAACGAAGTATTTTTTTCATATACAGGGTGTTCCTGCTCAACTGGTCAAAATTTATAGGGTATTTTAATAAAACCTAGAGAAGTAGTTTGAGATAGGACACCTATGTCTGGAAGTGTGCCGTTTCTACAATACAGGGTGTTGAAATTTTACAACAAAAATCTGTACCAACAGGTGTAAAAAATATGTCAAAATGCATTAAAAACACAAAGTATTTGTCTTAAAAATGATAATAAAATGTATTAAATTATTTTAAAAAACTGAAAATTTCAGGTAAGGAATATTTGAAGGAATATATCCCTCTAAAACATTGACCTAAGCTCTATTAATGTATCCTGCCATATCCTATAACTTGAAAAAAAACCTATTTTTTCAATCACCAACACTAAAAATAATTTTGGTTTATTTCAAATCCCAGCTAATAGGCCTGCAAAGAAAGAATAATTTTTTATAGAGAGACTTAAAATTCAGTGACTTTAATATACATAAATTTTTTCAAACTTATAAATAAGATTATAAATTGTTATATTTTTACGTCTTTACATCATTGATACATTATAAAACTATATTCTAAAAAAATTGTCAAAATGAATAAAATAGTTATTTATGTAACTAGTGTGTAAAGTAGCCTTTTTTTTGACGAATGTGAATATTGTCGCATGAGCCGAAGGCGAATGCGACAATCACATGAGTAAGTTAAATTTTTCTTTAGAAGAGTCTTTTTATAATAATCTAAAATAACATCATAGTTTTATAAAAATATTCAATTCCTAAATATAAAATACAATTGCTTACTCTAGGTATAGTCGGAAGATCTCAATTTAAATTTTAAATGTCAGATTCAATTCACAAAGAAATGTCAGTCACTCACCGCCAACTTATACCTATTTACCGTATTATTTCCAGTACTCAATAATTATTTAACAATAATTATTAGGTTACTTTACCGAATTCTATTGGTTTCTATCTCCAATTTATGAAAAAAACTTAGATTTAATATCTGTTTATTATACCTATATTTTTATAAGACTAGATATCTATAACTACATACGTATTGGATTTTTTTCTTTACGCACTAGTGCGTAAAGTAAAACTCTTTACGCACTAGTGCGTAAAATAAAGTTTTACGCACTCGAAAATGTGTCTAAAGTACGTACTTTACACACGGTAGTAGAAAAAAAATTTTATACTTGATTTATCGCTACAATTAAATATAAAAAAACAAAATTTTTATAATGAGAAAGACTGTCCCTTTCTTTACTTTTAATGATTTTAGAAACTATTTTTTCTTATTCATTTTTTTGTAAAAATGGACTCCAGAAAAAATCTTCAAAAAAAGTGCAAGACTTGCAAGAGTCCTGGTGCAAGACCAAGACCAAGACCAAGACTGGACCCTGCAAGACCAAGACCAAGACCAAGACCGCTTATTTGACTGCGAGACCAAGACCAAGACCTTGTATGCAAGAACAAGACCAAGACCAAGACTAACCGGTTCTTGGTCTTGGTCTTGCATTTGCTCATCACTAACACAGGGCTTAAAAATAAATTTATTTTAGCAAAACTAAAAAAATAGAAAGAACTTAACGTTTCTGTGTAGTAAATAAAACTATAGTCTGTACATAAAGTACGAGGAGTAATAAATCATTCATTTAA
>CAJUYI010002172.1:35803-58931 GCA_910591695.1 Galerucella pusilla
CTTAATTAGGGTTTATTACTCCTCGTACTTTCTGTACAGACTATATCGAAGTAAAAAAAATGTATATACTTTTATTCTTGAAATTACAAAAAGGGTTAGTAAACAAATAAAAAAATACTAAGTTCACTAAAACTTATGTTTATAAAGATGAAGTTCAGATGAAGTTGTAACATTATTTATTGGAACTTTAAGGAATCTCTTGGGGCGTTTGTCATCCAAAGGACTGATGTACTCCTAGGAACTAATGGTTGGTACTTAAGGACTGTTGTAGTCCAGGAGACTGTTTTACTCAGGAAACTGTATGCAGGAAACTGTATCCAGGAAACTGTATTACTCAGGAAACTTTGTGTCCAAAAAAACTTGTATCTCAGTATATAAAAATATTAAACCGGTGAGAAGATACTTAGGGGGCTTTATACTTTATACTAGCCCTGTATAGTTGACAATACTAGAGACATAAGTACATCACATTTCATATCACACTTTTCTACTAATAATCCTATAAATAAATCGAATACAATAGAAAATGCTCAAAAATCTTATTCTCAGCCTGTGTATCGAATCGCGCTGTCTGGTTCGAACAATTCAACAAAACAACAAAACTTTGATAACGTAAATCAACTGTCACTTCATTCTACATACTTACAAATCAGTTTGATCGGCATTTTGAAATCAGTTATTTCCATCTTTGTTGTTGATGTTGAAACAATAGTTTTATTTCAACGTGTAGAGTTAGTGTCGTCTCAAGTTGATGTTTCTTACATTGTTAAAAGCTATTTCCATAACATACATATAAAATTAGATCCTAGGATGATATTACTTATTATATTATAAATCAAATTATTTAACTATATTCAGTTGACTTCTTTCATTTCGTCACGAGTGACATCACATTCGACAAATATTATCAAGCTCGTATGACGTCTCAGGACCAACAGAAACATGTTTTTGGACTTTTGTTATACACAAGAGGGGCTTGGAGAAGAGTTATTTTATTTGTCTTTAAGGATTGTCTTTTGTATCAATTAATAATAAAAATTAGCAATAAAAGTTTAGTTTTGGAAGGCGAAAACCATCCAGGTTTGAAACTATCACAATTTATAAAGCATACGAAAATAAGTTATGTGCCTATATAGGATAACGAAAATGGTCTTTTCCTACAACCACTATGCAAAATACGCTTTTCTACACAAATTTTTATACACAAAGCACGCCTTTTCCCAATTCTTTTGATAACAGTTGGAAAAGTAATGCGAAAAGTACACGCTTTGGCACTTTTCCGCAACAAAGAGCTACCTATGACCTGTCAACTTTTTTTGACAATCCAACCTAGTAGTGAATTTCGCATTGGTTTACTATTTTTAAATGTAAACCAAAAGTAAGTAAACTATTCATTTCATTATTCATTTTAATATATTAATTATAAAAAAATTAACCTATTAGGCATTATTTTAGGAATTATGAACCAAGGTCATAATAATAATTATAATAATAATACAAAACTGTTCAAATTTCATATATAATTATACACAACTGATTTTTCTATTTATTTTCAACTTGTAAGTTCTTTCTGGTCAAAGTTTAAATAAAATAACAATATAAATTACTGTATTTCTTTTATTAATAAATGTGGTTGTACAAAAAATATTGTGTGAAACTTGTACGCAAATCACTTTTCCCACAAACTTCTGCGCTCGTGGGAAAAGTCAAGCTTTGCGCACTAGTTGTACCTACAAACTACTATACCTACTCGAGTGTAGTTGAAGGTTATATCGAAGAATCGGTAAATGGGAAAATTTAGATTTCCCATAAACTGGTTAATCATCCAATAGCACAAATCTCAAACCCGAAGACAATGACAATTCTTTGTCCATATAGTATCACAGTGGGATCAATATATCTGTAACAAAAGAAAGAAGGTTTAGTTAATTTTACGATATTATATTTTTAATAGGTATTAAATTGTATAAAATAATGTTTAAGATAGTATTTTATCCAAAACCATTTGTGGAGTTTATAAAGAAGAGAGTGATTTTGTTCCAGATATATTCCTTCAGGAATATGAAGAAATAGCTTTGCAAATATGCTAAATTTCAACAGAGCTTCCTTACTCAGAATGTCTTACTCAGGTCCTAGGAACTGTATCTTAGGAACTGTGTAGAAATCCTGGTAAAATTAAAAAACTTCGATAACTGTTATTTTTAGGTAAAATTAAAAACCGGAGCTAAAGTCTGTATGGTACCAAGAAAAGCCGCAAGTAAACAAAGACATTGCATTAAAATACATTCAACCTTATCCACTTGGATAGGTCATTCAATGTTCACGTGATCTTGTTTCTAGCGATGTTTCTTGAGAACGAACCGACTTTAGAATCACCAAAAAATTAATTTTGAGAAATTGTTAATCATTTTTAAATTTGAAATGTTATATGCCAAAATAACGTTTCAACTAGCAATACCAAGACCGAATGAATGAGAAAAATACCAAAACCAAGACCGAGACCATGAACCTAGGTTTATGTTTTAACTTCGGCGGTAAGGTCTTGGAGTTCCATACGAAACTCTTCTGCGACAATCTACTACGTTAATCTGCCACATTCCTTGCACTATTTACAGTTTGCATGTTAACAACTAAACCTTTCCACGGCATGGTTGACGACTTGCCTCCATCTCACCTTGTCCTTTGTCTTACCTTTCCAATTTCTGATATTTAGTCTTTGTAGATCCTCTTAACCTCCGTTTTCCATATTGTTCTGGGTTAGGCGAAGAAGAGGTAATTCTTCGCCTTCCTCGAAAAGACTCGAAAATTTTCCAAAATGACGTAAGAAGAAAGCAAGCTAGATCCAAACAAAGACTGAGTACGCAAGACCTGATTACAAGAATTTGAGCATATGACCAGGACCAAGAAGAAGACCAAGGGGGGACAAGCAATACCGGAGCTGTTACCAAGACTTCCTTAATTTTTGCTTTGCTGATTATACCTAGGAATAACCTCAAGAGTGGGAA
The DNA here is from genome assembly GCA_910591695.1 of Galerucella pusilla. Taxonomy (NCBI): domain Eukaryota; kingdom Metazoa; phylum Arthropoda; class Insecta; order Coleoptera; family Chrysomelidae; genus Galerucella; species Galerucella pusilla. The sequence continues at coordinate 38,809 of CAJUYI010002172.1, forward strand.
AAGTTGTCCAAGACTACAGAGGTTTTAAATAAAATGATAAAAATATCAGTTGTAAGTATTTGCGAGTGCACGAAAATTATAAAATTCCGTATTTAAACACAATTTTACTCTAGGAAGGCAGAGAAAATTTTGACATATGAAAGGCTAATCACAATTCCATTAGGGCAATCACGACTTTTCGCACATCGTGTCACGTGAAGTGACGTATGTCGTGTAGAAACAGTCGAAATTACGACTGCTTCACTAATTTGTTATAAAATTAAACACTTTAATACCTATATTAAATAAATTATTACCCACACCCGTAATAATATTCCAGCGTACGGTCTTGTACGACCTTTCTCGTTTCTTATCTTTATTGATTTGTATAAAAGCCTCCCTCTCTCTCTCGCTTTCACTCCCAGGTTTTGCCGAAGCTGGAATTCAAACATCATTATAAGCACCAACCATTCTATTCTTGCGATCAATCCATCATCCCATTCTTAGTGATAGAAGACGTCAGGGCTGCCACCTCCCCTTCCCGTCAACCCCGTACGGCGTTAGTCGTCCCAGCACCGAAATTCTGAACGTTTTTTTTCCGGAGCGCGCTTCTAAGATAAAGTTAAGAGTATTGATGCAAAGCTCCAGGCCCGCCTTTCCGCGGTAACCTAGGTAACAGGCTCTAACCAATGAGATATAAGTATTGCGCGTCTTACATGCAGCCAACTTTTATATTATGACTTAAGAGTGTCCCGCTGTAAGGCTGAAATTTGCTTGAGATAGGGGTAGTTTTTAAAAAGGGGAAAGGAGGGGATAAGGAGTGGTTAAGGTGCGGAATGGGATGGGGTGGTTGAAAATGGGATATTTTAAGGGAAGTTCCCTGATCCTTTAGGGTTGCTTCGTTCCGAGATTGAATTTCTAATATGTGTTCTGTTTTTGATTAAATTTATGCCGCTAGTTTTAGTTTTAGATCTCTCTCTCTCACACTCTTCTGCAGGCGTGGAATTTTAGCTCCGGCTTCAAATTGGGAAAGTTTGTTTTAAATTAGTCGCTATGAATTATTACACTAAGATCGTTATTTTCGATTTATTCGCTATTCTATATTAATTACTTCTGGCTCGTTTATGCCGGGACGAACTAGGAATGCTTTTTTTTCGGGTGATTAAACTTTTGGGGTTTTCCAACGGTTTGGGAGGATTAACGAAAATTTATTATCAAAAAGAGAAATTAATAATTTAGTCGTTAAGACAATCTATAGTTTGGCAAGTTTATCTGAATCTACGGGGCATCGGTGAGAGGCGAGGAAACATGGCGGTATCTGTCATAAATGTACAATAAAAGTACGGTACCTATTAAAACTGAAAAGGTAGAACGTGTCGCGGGACATACCTACGGTAGGAACTTTAGTTCCCTTTGAGCAAAAATTATGTAATACATCTGACGTTATAGATAAACAATTTGCATATTCCTCGGTGGTCGAGTAGTAAGCAAACCAGACTCTCGCGCGGTAGACCCGGGTTCGATTCCCCGTGAAGAAGTTTTTTTTTATTGTTAATTTTATTTTTAAATAATTATTCTGCTTGATATTAATAACGACAACAGGTAGACGTTTGAAATATTTAGCAGAATATTCATTATTATAGATAATGGTACGGTACAAATACGGTACAAATTGGACATTCAAGAACTGTACGTTTACCACAAAAAATTAGTGGATACATAAAACTGAATTGTTAAATTTTCAATTTGAAATTATATTACAGTTTATAGAAATTTTTATTTTTTAGATTTTTCTTGAGTGGGTCGTGGAAGAAATATGCTGTTCGACTCGTGTGGATTGTCCATATGGCACTTGAACCAATGAGCACTCCGCCTACGGCGTCGTACTCAAACTTCGTCCTCGCGCGATATGGCCATCATATCCACACTAGTTGCACAAACTACTATTTCTATCAAAATATGCCCTTTTACATTTAAAAACAACCTGCCAAATGTCAAATCAATGTATCCATCCATTTTGAAGTTATCGAATTAAAACATTCAAGTTTTCAAAATTTCAACACCCTGTATTTCGAAAAGTGAATGTGCTAGACCCCTTAATCCTTATATCATTTTGTCCAATTTTACGAGAGGAATCTACATGCAAACGTTGTAATTACCCTTAACGTTCGAGATGCTCATACCATTTTTTGCGCGATCGTATTGAAATAAATTCCGAGAGGGACTCGGGAGAGAGCACACGCACGCAAGCAAGGCACATAACGAAGCAACGTAACATAACGTAACAGTCAGATCTTTTGCGTTGCGACCCCCGGTCGCTCAAACATAACCTGACGTATGGAGCTAAAGTTCCAAAAAACAAAGTACCAACGCCACTGGATAGATCAATATCAGTCAATTGAGGAAGTGAGAGGGAAGAACACACGCACGGGCTTGTCAATAAGAAGTCAGCTGGTCGGGCCTTTCGATAAAAATCACCAATTATGTAAGTCGGAGGGTGTGATAATTATGGTTTTCGTACAACCCTGCCAGAGCTTGAAGAAGCCCATAAAAAATTCGCAAAAGTGTTCATCTGTTAATATTCATAAATTGAAAAAATGATGTTAATAGAAAAAATCCCAGGAAACAAGCATATTATTGAATTAACGTTTGATCATATTGTTAATATTATTAATAATAAGAAGTCCCTTGTCTTGTCTAATTATTATCATTGCATACTTAGCACTTTTTTTTTTTTTTTTTTTTTTTTTTTTTTTTTTTTTTTTCGGGCCGAGATGGGAAACTCATGTTCGGCTGGGTCCTTAACCAGTACCCAGACAGTGTTGGACTCATCCCCACGGAGATGCCTACCAACCAAACCCACCTCAAACTCGCCGTTACTCTCGCCTTGGAATCACTACCCTAGCATACTTCAAGACGGGCGGCGGTCCCTCACACACTCTCCCTCATCTTCCTCTTTCTTTCACTCTCATGCCATAGCGAGTCCTTCTCTTTCCCTTATCATGCTCTCTACTACGACACTTATCTCCATCCATTCCTCCTCGCCCCTCAACATAGTTTATTCTCCAACTTCTTCAAAACTTCCTCCTTCTTCCAGCATCTAAACTTAAGCACTTAAGCTTTTTCATAGTTGAACGTGGCAATATCGAATGTTTTCGACTGCATTTCTTTCACGGCTTCAGATAAACTTGCCAAAGTATAGGTGGTGATGAAAAGTTGTTTGGTAATATAAACTAGATAAATGAGGAAATCTTAAATTTGGCATGTACAAAAATCTCGTTTTTTGCTCGAGTAAGATAAGAATTTATCGACGAGGTTTGCCTACGTGTTTCTAACACCTCCAGTATGAAACACAACCGGGGTTCGTAAATTGCACACAGCGGTCAGTTTGTAGCCAGGTATACCCAAAATGTTTCTTTTTCATAGGTAAATTGCGCACCTGGACCCTAAAGACGGTCTAGGTAAATGGCATACAACTTTCTGTCGATTCCACGAATTTTAAAAGTTATCAGAGATTCAAACTTTACGATAACAATTTGAGACGTAGGTACAAAGATCAGTTTAGTTTTTGCATTTACACTTCGATCAACCGGGTTTGGGCCTGGGTTCTCTTGTTTTTTTTTAGTTTTCTATTTCTTATTTTCTGATATTTTTATGGTCTGATATTTTTATGGACTAAGGATACAATTTGACCGCTGTGCGCAATTTACCTATACAGAGACTTAATCCCCTGGGGGTCTATTCACTAACAGTGAGACCTCCTAATTTGCAATTTCGAGAGAGCTCGCATGCGCACTCTATTAAGTGTGTACTTTCGTAGGAGCTCTCACTGTTAGTGAATAGACCCCCTGGCTGCAACTACCTGACGAACCCTTCCCAAATTTGGGAAACTTCTTGACCACTGTGCGCAATTTACCTACGCCCAACACAACGACTTACAAACAAAGATGTTGATATTGAAGCAGTAAAAGTGAGTATAGTCAAATGCAATCTTATCATGCGGGTCATACGATTCAACAAAGACATACTCACCGTTTTTGTTTCCTTTTATTGCGTTCAACCATAACTTCCAAATAAAATCCGTAAGATGAATAAGACAGACTTATGCAATTTTGACGGGAGAAAAAAAGATATGTATTTAGTTTTCAGCGATTATAAAAAGTCTTTCACCAGCGAAGTTTTTATTTAAATGTCAGTTTGACAATTCAAAGTGACAATATGAATAATAAGAAGCAATTTTCCGGTATTTTGAATCCTCAAGCAAAAAAATGTTATATAGATTATTTCGAGAATGAATGAAAAAGTGGAAATTCGTGAACCAGTGTGCAGAAAACATCGACCATCATTATTTTCTCCGAGTATTTTTGTAATCTCACATTTTAGTAACCTCTGTGTCCTCTGATTTGATACATATGGTTAGTGACCTTCGAGCCCACACGATAAGAGCGCTTTTGACTATATCAGCCTAGTCACTGGTTCTGTCTGGTGATGCATGGTGATTGGATCCCATTCCTTCTTGTTGCTAATATTATTATAATGGAAGAAATTAACAAATAAAAATCGTAAGTCGAACAAAAAGTCTAAAGAATTGATTTTCAAAAAGATAATGGTGTTCAATTAAAGCATAGCAATTTATTTGTGTGTGCAGCTCATTCCTATTCGTTATACTTTATGCCGCTACCAAAACGTACACTGTAAACTATACCTTACCAGTCAATCTTGAATATATCATACTTCGCTAAATTTCCTTCTTCAATTAGAATCATAATCGTTGAGCTCCTGCATCAGATAACGCGTGTGAGAATGTCACTTGTTAATTTTCCTGTGCTTTAAATCAGGTAATTCACTAATTGAGTTTTCCGTTACAGTTTGTCAACTGTTTACAGTGTCTACTGGTCTTGCTCGGATTTTCTTCCACAATTAAGAGTGATTCTGATAATCTATCGAATACCACACGAGGTTTCGAAAAATTACATAATAATTCTCCAGACATTTTCTCAAACTTGTTGCCATTACGCAATAGTCACTCCTGAGTGTGACAATAACGGTAGATGAATCCGGTCAATCCTTTACAATCATTTGACTCGTTATATCTCAGAAACGATGGCTCAAGGAAAAAAAAGTATTGGTACATTTTTTATAGAGAATTTTATGTTCTACAATTTTTGTTTAAGAGAATTTTATGATAAAACTTACCGTTTTGCTGAAAATCGCGAAAAACCAATTGTTTTTCGAGATTTTTGACCTTTGACCCCAAATTAATTTTTTCCCAAGCGCCGGAATGATGAGGAACTTTCAGGTGTTATTCTTTGACATTTTTCAAACAATTACACGCACTTTCAGCTTGCTGCGAATCTATGTACCTTCACTATTCTTTTTTGGTTTAATTTGACCGTATTAAGATTTAGTTACCTTTTCCAGTGTTCGTTGTTAAGTTTCACATAATATTCCAAAAATGACAGATAAATTATAAAGCAAATAATAACGTATACAAATATAAAAGCAAATATTTCAAATGACATAGCTGACATTGAATATGCGTTCAATATTCATTCCTGTTACGTGTCCTTGCGTGGTTTCCATATCTCCAGAGAGTTTTTCTTAGTGATCCGCTACTGGAACTTAATCCGTTTCATCATATAGATAAGTTTAAGGATATGAAATGTTATATGCAAAGGATGAGGAAGTTCGGAATTAATTTCATTAGAAAGTTTCCTAATTTAATCTGTCATGTGCCAAGAGTTGGGAAAAGAAAAATACAACTGGTATTACACCACCACAGCATTCTAATTAGTTACTTGCCAGAGTCCAAATTGATAATCAAGGAGTATGTTCACTGATTCAGGTAATTTGTTGAAATATGTCACCAGAAAGTTTCTTAAAGTGGTGTAATGGAAAACTAAATGGTTCGGCTCAGGATAATTGGGTGTATCAAGACCGTTTTAGTCCAACGTAAAATGTTGGAGATAAGTACAATAAAAGTGACAACAATATTGAGAGTATTATCGACAAATTTCATATTCAATACTTTATATGTGTAGTTTTTTTGATTGCAAGCTTTTAAAGTTCGTTACAAAGGAGTTGGTAGCATAGAGCACCTATAATAAACGGAAAATTGAGATCGGGTGACTCAAAAGGAAAGAAATTGTGACCAGGCCACCCAGTAATCGGTCAAATAACATTAGGTAATGAATGGTTTACAACTATTTCATGGTCCGAGCCCCCAATCCGTGCTATCAACTCCATTTGGGACTACTCTAGGTTTTAAGTTTAAGGCTAGTTAAAAGAAAAACCCATAGGTGGAGGACGAAGGGTTATCATCCCCGCACGAGATCGTTATCTGACTGTGTACACCCGACCCGTAGAGAATCTCTAGGTTAGGTTAGGTTTGTGGATCTATGAAGCTCTCCACTTCCGATAGTCCAAGTTTCAGCATACGATTATTCAGATGACAGTGGCCTGTTAAAAGGCCTGTTAGACAACGTATGTCATGCCTGCTATAGTCTAACATTTATTTGGAGACATTCTTCGAAGGATGTTTGAAAGCCTTTGAATGAGCCAATCCTGGTACATTATGCCAGAAGTCTAAAGCTCTTCTTGCTGTCCAGGAATTTAGTGTTTGTTTGGCAAAACTTATTGAGATGCCAATTGTAGGTTCTGGTCCGATAGAAACACGCGCAGCTCACTCTCTTGCAAGAGAGTCTGCCTTCTCGTTTCCTTCCATGCCAGAATGGCCAGGGATCCAGAGCAGCAATACTTTATTGAGTTTTCCTATTGAGTCTTTTTAGGTAGTCTTAAACCAATTTCGACGCTACACGGCAAGGGCTAAGTGCTTTTAAAGCCTCTTGGCTGTCCGAGAAAATTTTTATTGTTCTATGTATGATATTGGCTTGCTCCAATCTCTCCAATCTCTCCACGGAACAATGGCGTACATTTCCGCCTGAAATATGGTTGCATAGGATCCTAGTGAGGTTGAAATTTCTGTCCTAGGTCTGCCCCAGAGCCTGAGGGTGTTTTTGAGCTAAGTACTTGTCGAATCATACAACAGAGTCTCTTGAATGTTTCTGGTGAATCAGTAGGTATCAATTGAAACAGTATGTCGATGTCATTTCAATGACATTCTTTGCTTTTTCGGTGAAAAATTTACAACTTTAACAATTTGAACTCAAAATTTTACAAGATATACCATTTTGCCGAAAAACGAAAAAGCAAAGTAAATCACTTTTTTCTGCTCTTTCCAAAAACGGTACTCATTTAAAAAAATCTTATAAAAGAGTGTTGTTTTGGGGTCGGGATATTTTATTAATTTTTTTAAAATCTGGGACTGGAATTTTCTTCTTTTGAATAGATTGATCGATTAGACAACTAAAAGTTAATACGTGTGTCAAATTTCAAGAAAATATACAATGCGGTAAGAAAGTTACGAACCAATAAAGAATTTGGTAAGAAAGATCAAGTACCTACTGCAAGCTCCAAACGTGATAGCGAGCCCGCCCCCATGCGCACAAACTCATTTTCAATGTTACCTCCCACTACAGCTCTTGCAAGTCATCTAAATTATCTGTACAGTGGCGTATCATTAGTTGTCCTTCAATTCTGTTGGCGTTTTGGCATTAAAACTAATTATAGGTACGACACTGACCGGCAGGGGCTCATCGTAATCCAATAGTAATTTGATTGGAAGAGTCTACACCTGCGCGATCGCTCGCCACTACGTTTGACGCTTGCAGTATCTTGGTTATTAAAATAGTAATACCATAGACTTATAATATAAAGGAGACCACATTGTTTACATTTTGAGGCGATCAATCATCATTCTATCTTTCAATTTTATCTCTCTCCCTCCAGATTGCGTCGTTGACAGATCTCCATAATTTCGAGAAAGTATTTCGAAATAATTTAGGTATATTTAAAGAACTGGAGAACACTGCTTTTATAATGCATATATTGAATAAAAACTTCCATAAACCATTTAATTTTGAATTGATTGATCCTTACATTACTAAATAATCACTAAACTTTGCAAATATTCCTAAATTAAAAACGAACAATAAGTACAAAACAGCGCTTTGGCAACACCCCATATATTTTAGTACTTTATTGAATGACTAATAGTATACGCGTAGTTTTGCTATGTTGCCGAAGTGATATAGCTCTTTTAGTGCTTACTTTACTATTATAAGGTGTTTTTTGAGTACTTATTGTGGAAATTTCACTTTGTTTGGCCAACCATGGTAAATTCTTGTGTTGTCTGTAAGAAAGTGGAACATTTAAACCCAAATTTAACTTTTCATAGGTAGGTGAGGTTATCTTTTTGGTGGCGTGGCGTGGTATAAGCACAGTATACCAATATATACTGTGGTATAAGTGTTTGTAAATATCAGAGGTGTAGAAGAAGGGCTTTGGTATCTCTTGGTGTTAATTAAATAAACCACTACCAAATTAGTATACAAAATACATTATCTGAAAAATGTAAGACTCATTGTGAAAACCACATAGTATTTGTATTATTGTTGAAATCAAATATGACACCCAAACGAATAGCGGGCAGTCTAACATTCGGACAGGACAGTCTACTAGTACATCATAAGTTATCAAATTTCCATATTTTGTGTGTTTTTTATATATTTTTCATTTGTTCATATTTATATTAAAGTAAGAATATTTATATTGTTAATATCGTTTAAACGTTGCGAAGTTTGAACTATTCAATTCAAATGTGAATGATAAACCTGATATCTAATGAAATGAACTCAATTTTCTTAAGCACCAGTAGTCACCAAACAAGTAGCTGTGACTACCAATGTTGGTATATGGTTTAGAGTACGTTGTACTAGGTATTATTTTAAAACTGGATAAATAAATACATATAAGTATTTCAATTCATTATTCATTTATATACCCATATCACTCTTTTATTTTGTTATTTTTTCACGTTTTAACTTGTTTATCGATTTGTCTATACAGTTTTTGTAAATTTTGAATGACAATAAAACATTTCTCACTTTCCTTGCCTTATTACATCCTGCAATCATGATCCAATAAAAAAACGTAATTTATTTAATTATTGATGGTAGATTTTGAACCGTGCCCCACTGGTGATGAAAATCAACAGCCCAATTACACTGTTGTCATTTTGAGCACGCGCCCGACAAGGACTATGCTTTCTTTCTTGCACTTATAGCTTTTTTTAAAACAATAATAGATCGCCTTAAAAAGCATTTTATCAATGAAATATTTTGTCTCTGGTATTTATACGTCTATGCAGTAATACCCATAAAGCATGGGGCTTTTGAGATCGCCAAGTTGTCCCGTATATGTAGTTAAAGTATGTCAATTTCCCAATGAATCATCCTGTTTAGGACATTCTTTGAACTTTAACATAAACAAAAATATGATTCGATTTTAACTATAACCAATCAAATCATTGTTTCAGACAAAGTTAATTGTTTTCGAAAGAGGAGTTCGGCGAACACTTAAGACTGGCTTTATTAAGAATTTGCCATTAATCAATATGCTTTCAAGCCATCATTATTCAAAACGAGGGAAACTGAAACTTTTGCCTTAATTAAACTATATCAAATTGTTGCGGGTGATTGGGGTACGTCCAAATAGTTTCATAATGGAAAGTTTGTTGTAACAATGCTTTATTGTATAAAAACACCAGTCGGTGGGTTCGTTTTAGCGAAGCCTACGAGCTGCCAAAAACAAAAGGAAAATTAACGGGAATATTTTGGCAAGTAGCTCTATCGTGAAATTCCTAAATTAACTTTTGTTAAATAAAAGAAATAAAAGTGCTATAACATCATATTGATTTTGATAATGGAGCTGAAATAGTTATTTATGATACAAGTGCGTGAAGTTATACTTTTGCGCACGAGTTGCGAAAATGCCAGGCACGAACGTAGCCAGTGCCTTTTTGCAACGAGTACGCACAAGTACTTCACGCACAAGTGTGATACGAAACTTTATCTAGAGGAGAGTTGCCATGATCGTACCGTATCCTTCATCGTACCAGCTCCTATTTTCCCACTAACAGTGATGCTAGAGCACTCAAGCGGCGACAATAAATACTTGCTATTGTGGAGAGTCAGTAGCAAAAGTTGCACGTGTTTGTTTGTAGTGGTTTATGTTTCATATTAGTTTATGTATTTGTGCCTGGTTCCATGTAATATTTCACCATCTTTCGTAAGCTCACAGATTCTTTTACGATGAGAGTAACTCACTTTAGTACATATACTAATTTATTATACTTAATTTAGTAATGAAAAATCATCCAGTTTCCGCCGTAGTTTTGTTAGCGGGCTAGGATTTCTATATTTCCCGCTACGACGACGAGTTGCCTTCGTCGTAACACTTTAAGGTTCCTTCATCGTACCGTCATTTTACGGTTCCCTTGATCGTACCGGTTACTTTTAAACGATACTTAATGTCTGATACACATCTATGTGTGTTCTAGATGTCAAAAAGGAAATATGGAGCGTGGACCGAAGATGATATTATGCATCGTGCTCTTATTTCTTTTAGGAACGGAGATATAGGATTCAACGATTGCTGCCGCACATATAACATTCCTAAACCTACTTTCAACCGCCATCTGAAGGAGACAAATATTTCTGCTAATGGAGAAGCAAACCACACTACCGGAAGATGTATGAAAAGTATTGCTTGACCACATCTTACGTCTTGGAAGCATAATCTTTGGATTGACAATAACTGATGTGAGGAAATTAGCATTCCAGATAGCTGAACAAAACCATATACCCCATAATTTTAATAAGCAAACCCAATTAGCGGGGATTATGGATTCAAGGCTCGCCATCCGGAACTCAGTTTGCGAGAACCCACTGCAACGTCTCTTGCATGGGTTAAGAGATTCAATAAAGAGAATGCAATACTTGGATCCATTGGATCCATTTTTAAAGCGTTCAGAAACAAATTAGGTCACAAAAACTCAGAGCGTGATACACGAATGAGAACGTGAACAAATCGAGTGACGTCAACTGATGGGGCAGCCATCTTTATGACGTAAAGCGCGTTTTGGTGGACTTTCAAATTTTATGATTTTTAAAGTCGTTTTAAAAGTAGAGTACTTATATATTTTTTTGAAAAAATAGGCATGCAAGGAGACCTGATAAAGCGTCAATTCCCACCAATAGCAAAAGTTATGCTTGTACCCTATCACCTAGCTAAAAAAGAGTGTTAAAAAAATGAAAACCCTATTTAAAAAGCATTGGTCATTTATGCACGCTTTTGGGTGTTGTAATGAAAGTCCCATATAAAAAGTGTTGTTCATTTACGCACGCTTTTCAACGTACATGTATAATGTTTGACTTCACACATTTTTTTTGGTTCGTAAATGACTAATTTTAAAGGTGGAAATTTTCAGTTCGAGAATGCTATGATCGACTTAAAATTGCTCGATAACATTATTTTGGTTGTGTGTAGCAATTACCGCATAATTATTTATAAACAATAAATAAACTGTTGTAGTAATATACAAGACAATCGTTTTTTATTTATTTCATAATAATTATAATTATTCAACAACCTAGTTTGGATTTGTCTGTTAATTTTGACATAAATTACAGAAGAATGTGAAATTTTTTTTGCACTTTTCTATTTGGAAGCTAGTTGACAGCTGTCAAGTGTCGGGATTGAATATTTGCCATTTATAGGTCATTTGTCAACTTTTGAACAGTTTATTATTAACGTAATGCGAAAAATAGTTTGTTATACACCAAGGCGGTGAAGGACTATTATTTTTAGAACATAAAACAGACAGGAAGGAGCATTTACCAAATAAGTTTGCGTCCAAATAGAAGGTTGCAAATAGCGGATAGTCCTATTCGTTTTGACAGTTTGTTTGTATAGGGTATGGGACATGTAAAATTTTAAAATTGTAGCTTATTGAAATGTATTAAATATTATTATGTTTTACTATAAGCTGTCCTATACAAACAATATTGTCTAGGAGCAATGAAAATACGAATATAGAATAATAGTTCTGATAATACTTTCGTTTAAACTTATTTTCACCAAAAAAACTACATAAACAATCTACGTCAGTCAACTTCAACTTCACAAATGAGTCATAATTAGGGTGTTGCAAATGGCGACTTGCGTCGCATTTTCTTATACAGCTAATGACTCCTTCCTGTCTGTTTTATGTTCTAAGCTATTATTATTGACAGAGCCCCAGAATTACTTCGCGAGGGGCTTTGCCAAAACCGGAATAAGGTGCGAGGCTCCCCTACCATGGTGTATATACAATTTTTTCCAGTTCAAGCCAAATTTAAGAGAAAAATTAAAATTAATTCACAAACGTACCACGAGAAGCGCGTTTACCTCGTCGTCTGACTGACAAGTACACTGTCAGTTTTCGATATATTATGAACGTACTCGTTATGTCATCAATCATTTTTGGTTGAGCGCAAATTTTAAACTAATGGCCTCTATGTTATAGTTATTTACGTAATTAGTGGGATATGGAAATTATTAACGCACGCATGTGAAGTTTACACGACTCGGCCTACGACACATGAGTGCGTTAATAATAATAATCACACGTATTACGTACAAAATTTTATCTACCTACAACTGTTTATTAGTATTATTAACAGTACTTATATCATAGAATTGGAAAAAAAATTCAATCCAACCTATTTTTAATAATATAAACTGCAAACATAGTTTAAGTTCAAGCGAAGACAATCTCCTTTCGGAAATTGAAAATGCAGCTTCCAGTGTTATTTTAAATATTTAATTTTGGTTTTAATATTTTTCTAGATTCTTATTATCGCACTAGTGCGGTAATATACGTCATTATGACATTTAAAATAGTGTCAAATCGTACCCGTTATATGACAGTTGTAGATAATAGTTATTTATGATATAAGTGTTAAAAGTACATTTTTAAGGCACGCATGTGAAGGTTTGCAATGAGCGAAGCGAATTCTGCAATTCACATGAGTGCCTTAAAAGGTACTTTTAACACGTATATCATACAATATTTTTTCTACAAACGTTCAAAAAATGCAATAATACAGTTTGAATTAAATTTCAAAACCTTAATTAATACATCCAAAGGAGATAATTTTAAATTATTTAAATTTAAATTCCATTTTTTCTGCGCATCATTCCTCCTTATCCACGGAAAATGGTAAAACAGCAGTCAAATTGCACAAATTGTACTATTAATGTTAATAAATAAAATCTAAATATTTTGACGTTTGCTTTCAAAATTTGACAATCCACTTTTACCAGCAGTGCCATAAACATTTTAAGGCACTCAGTGTCTTAAAGTGACATTTTTAAGGCTTCTATGGAGTGCTAAAAATGGCATTTTTAACACGTTTGTAGAAAATAGTTATTTATGTAACTAGTGTGTAAAGTAGCCTTTTTTTGACGAATGTGAATATGAGCCGCAGGCGAATGCGACAATCACATGAGTCGAAAAAAAGGTCTTTACACACGAATTGCATACAATATTTTTTCTACTAGCGAATATTTAATTAAAATACAAAAGTTTAATAGTAATTTTCTTTACGCACTAGTGCGTAAAGTAAGTAAAATTTTTCTTTAGAAGAGTCTTTTTATAATAATCTAAAATAACATCATAGTTTTCTAAAAATATTCAATTCCTAAATATAAAATACAATTGCTTACTCTAGGTATAGTCGGAAGATCTCAATTTAAATTTTAAATGTCAGATTCAATTCACAAAGAAATGTCAGTCACTCACCGCCAACTTATACCTATTTACCGTATTATTTCCAGTACTTATTAGGTTACTTTACCAAATTCTATAGGTTTCTATCTCCAATTTATGAAAAAAACTTAGATTTAATATCCGTTTATCATACCTATATTTTTATAAGACTAGATATCTATAACTACATACATATTGGATTTTTTTCTTTACGCACTAGTGCGTAAAGTAAAACTCTTTACGCACTAGTGCGTAAAATAAAGTTTTACGCACTCGAAAATGTGTCTAAAGTACGTACTTCACACACGGTAGTAGAAAAAATATATTAAAGACAATCTCCTGGGTATACAAAATTATGTTGCACAAGTTTTTGTTGAACTATCCCTGAATCCTCAAAATATTTCAATTTTTCCATTATTGACCTAGATTAATAATAAAAAAATTATAATCATCAACCACTAATAGAGAAATTCAACTTCTCAGTCGGCTAGAAGAAGCAAACATTTGTCAACTTTACAGCTATAAATAGTAGTGGAAAAAAGGTCATTTTCTGCTGTAAATTTTTGTTGGGTAATCAGATCCAGATTTTAACGACTCATTTAAAAGCTATGAATAATTGCTACAAATTTAGTTCAATGTTTGAAATATTTCAGGATCAAAGACAATTTAATAACAATAAAATAAAGGGTAATATTTCGTTTGAACGTATCATAGAAAAAACAAGGAGATTATTATTATAAGTTTTTATACTTCACCTTAATGCTACTTAGTTTTGTTATTATAAGATTTCAATTAAATTGTTTAAAAAAACATAACATTTAGACGCCACAGACTACACATGATTTTTAAAAAATCGTTTACACTTCATTATGTACCAAATATTTTTTAACAAAACATGTCACGTACTGAAACACAAACCGATCACAACTAAATCTTCTGATTGAAAACTAGTATCTACATTCTCCTGTCAGTCGCCCCTCGTATCAAATTCGATAACAGCATTAACTGCAAATTTGTTTCGTGGGGAACAGGTTAGTCCGTTCAATGGGACCTATTGGGCCCTAAGGAGAGGGTAAGAGCAAGTTATGGTCAAGGTTCGAGGTGGATACACTTGTTTTGCAGGACACTTAGGTTAATTTAAGGTCCGAATGACCACTGGTCAACGTTGTTAGTGTTAATATCGCAAAGACGGTTCTCGTGAGAAACGAAACTCGATGACACGTTAAAGGGGTGAAAGAAGTCATTCGGGTTTTTGAGTTTCTTGGCGAAAGCAATGATTTTTCATTAGGTTGATATATTTTCATGAATTGAATAATAAAATAAACTGTTCCGGGCAGTGGCGCATCCAGAGTTTGAGTCTGGGGGGGAGTAGAGGCAATATTTAAGTAAGACTTTAAAACATTTTGTGATGAAAAGTATTGTGTCTGAGACAAAAAAAAACTTGTTCCTTGTCCTTATAGCTAGTGGCGCTCAGTCGTCGAAAGTAAGAAAGTCACTGCAGTTGATCTTTATTCCTGGAGGGGGTAATTACCCCCATTACCCCCCGTATATGCGTCCCTGGTTCCGAGAAGAATTGTATGATGTATTATGTAGCAAAAGAATCATAATGTGATAGACATTAGACAGAAATTAGACGCTTGATATACTAGATAGTCAAGAAGGAATCGCTTAAACTGCGTTTAAGGAGTTAACTAATTTAAATCATAATTCATAAGTTACACCAAGATCAGTCACGTAGCTATAGCTTTTAAATGGGAAGGGTTTATATTGTTAAGTTTTTTTTTAATTATTTGTTTGACTTGGCTACATCTAAAAGTATTTTTAAACATCGTTTTTCGTTTTGCCCCCTTCTGCTGAAATGGTTATAACCATGTATATATCTTTTTTAAAGGAGCCGTCCCTACGCCGGCACCTCCTCAGCCTCTTGAGCTTATTGTGGATTCTTCTAACATTCTGACTACAGCCTATTCAGCCAATCCGTTCCCTGTATTAGCTCATACAGGTTCCTTACTGGTTGGTTGTAGAAGTCTTCTGGAGTCATTTGGGGTCTTCCATTTAGTTTTTGCCTCCTTTGGTCCAGCGTCTCACAGTTGCATAATATGTGCAGAGCTGTTTCAGTGTCCTTTTTGCATCTCCTGCATGTGAGGTCTCCGTTATACAGCCCTATTTTGTTCAGGTGCTCCTTTGTGGGAAAGTCTCCCGTAAGAAGCCCCGTTATGGTGCGTAGTTTGTTCCTGCTCATTGAGAGCAGTTCTTTTGCTAGTTTTTCTGATGGTTCTTTTATAAATTTCTTCCCATTTGTTTGCCTGGGCGTATTCTTCCAGAGTTCTATGGATTGTTCTTTTACCCACCCTTTTAACCATGACCTAGTGGAGCATCTGAGGATGCCCACAGATGGTTCGGGTCCGTTCATCAGTGTTGACGATCCTGCTCTTGCAGTTCGTCAGCTTTTTCATTGCCAGCGATTCCTTTGTGACCTGGGACTCACTCCAGTGTTACACTGTTCCGAGTCGCTAGTCTTCTAAGTTCTTCGCCGTATTCCCATACCAGCCGAGATGTTACCTGGGAGCACCTATTTTAAAAAGTGATAGATGATTGAAAATTGAAGCTTTTAAAAACAGATAATCAATCTCACAAAACTAAATTCAACCTCTTGAGCTAAATTATTCACAATTGTTGAGGAATCTATTGCTATTGCCAGAAATCTTGAATTTACAAGAAAATATATATATCAAGTACTGTAACATTAGTAAAACTAAAGTAATTTCAATGGGTGCTGCGTAGAAATGTTGGAGAAACTTCTAAGATCAAGAATATATAATTACAAGAATAATTAATTTAGATACATTTTGGAATTTAATGATTTTTTGTATTATAAGGGAAAATAGCAATTTTTTTTAGATTCGGGTAGGAATCTTCTTTATTTTTTCAAAATAAAATTTGACACTCCTGTTTTATAAAGATGAATATCCAACAAACAAAATATATATGGTTGAAAGGTATAAAAGATGATGAATATATAATTTTTTGCATTTATTTTTCCAATAAAAATATGTAAAAGTTAATTTATTATCTTTTATTTATTATTTACAACATTGACTCCTACCAAAGATTGAAAAAAGATTCTGATTTAATATTTATATATTTTTCCGCGATTCAGAAAGTAGGTCTTCTGCCGTAGCAGAGTCGCGAGGATGCGGAACACATACTTAGTTTACCGAATTTTTTCCGGACAAATCATTGATCGGACAGTTGCTTGGCGAGAGGAATTGGTGGTTTTCGAGATCCTAGTCTTGTCTGTGGTACATTGCGTAAATCATGATGTAGTGGAATTTGAGGGTTTTCTTGTATTTTAGTATATTCTCTTAGCAATGATTGTTGACGCCGCAAGTTGGCAGGAGCTATGCGACTTAGGGGAGGTAGCCATTCCAGCAACTGTATAAATGGGGCCTCTCGGATACTGAAAGCTGTGTCTGCGGTCATCCTCAACAAACAACAGACCACATCATGATGGAGTGTCCACTTCTTGCCTACAACGGAGATATTGAAGAAATCAAGAATTTACAAAACGGAGCCATTGAATGGCTGAAGACATTGAACCTCTATTTCCAATTATAACTATACGCTAAATAGACTAGTGCAATTAGTTTTTTTTACAAAAAAATTAGTAACAGCCAGGGACCCTTAAAAAAGTATACTTTGGGGTATAACTAACACAGGAAAAATAATTTAAACAAAGTTTGAGTGGAAATGTGTGAATGGGGAGGTTTTTTAGGGGTTGAAAACTTACTTTTGCATTTTTAAGGCAGAAAATGACTTTTTAGCGCAAAATGTTGTACAGAAAAGTTGTAGATAATAAAAAAATGAACAACTTTTGAATGAAAGATTTTCCAACATAACCTCAAATTCGAGGTGAAAATGGCGAAAAACCGTTTTTTTTCTTTTTTAATTCTTTTCTCTGGCAAAAAAAATGCAATTTGCATGAAACTTGGTGAAAGTATATCTTTTTTTATGCTACATAAGCACAATTTTTTTGCACAACCAAAAAAAATTACTTTCCGAAATATTTAAGATTTTTCGAAAAAAAAAGGTTAATTTTCAAAAAAAAATTGCTGCAGTCAAATTTTCGATTTTCGAATTCTGCACCCGCGCAATTTGTTCGTTGGAATGTCAACTTTAATATGGCTTATCTATGTTGGGGTCGTATTTTGCATTAAACCCCTTAAAAATTGAAAAAACGAAAAAAAACGACTTTTTCATATGCGTATTTTTTAATATGTATACTATGTATTATTTTCACCTTTTTTTATTATAAACAAGTATTAAAGTTTCATAGCATGTAAAATATTGAAAACTGGAACATGAAATATTCCTTATACACGAAAATGTGTGAAGGCCTTCAAGTTAACGGAGTGGGGCGAGGGGACGCAGGCAGAGATTAATCTCTAATTCAGGTATACGAATATCGCGCGTCGTTAGCATCAGTTCGGAGTTTTATTTTGGAGCAAGTTTTTATTCTGTTTTCTCGTTGTCTACAATATTTTTAACAAATGACAGTAACAAAAATAATTTAATAAAAAGTATCTCAGATAGATTGCAGTCACACGGTTTTATCTGCAAACAAGCTGCCGAAGACGCCGATGCATTTATTATTAATACTGCAATTATTGAAGTAGCGAAGCACACTACAAAAACTGTCATCATCGTAGGTCAAGATATTGATTTGCTTGTACTTTTGCATCAATTAAATGTTCAAAATGAAAGAATTTTTTTCCACAAACCAGTTTCAGGCAAACAAAAGGATGCGTTCTATTCGTCTGATTGTTTTGTACACAAAACTTACAAAAAAATAATTGCATTTATTCACGCTTTCACCGGCTGTGACTCTACTTTTGGGTTAGCTGGTAAAGAAAAAAAAACTCTGTTTAAATTATTATTAAATAATAATAATTTATTACACTTAGCTAATGTTTTCTTTGATAAGGATGCAGATCAAGAAATCATTGCAAAAAATTTTTGTCAGCTTATCGCTGATATTTATCAAAATAAAAAAAATCAAATGTGTCGCTGAACGCATTACGTTTTGAATTGTATCAGAAAGCAGCCAATAAATCTGGTTTCAAATTAGAAAAATTACCGCCAACTGAAGGGGCAGCTGCAGAGCATTCGTACAGAATTTATTACCAAATTCAAAGTTGGCTTGGCTTTTTAAATGAGCATACCAATGACAAAGCTAAGGTATGGGGCTGGAATGAACGTGCAGGTAGACTCGTACCTACATTTATATCGGACAATTTACAATTGATTCCGGATATATTACTCAAAACGATTAGCTGTACTTGCGAAACAGGTTGTTCGGCAAGATGTGGCTGCCGAAAGCACGGCATGAAATGTTCAAACTTGTGCATTAATTGCCACGATAACTGCACGAACAGAGACGAGATCGTATTTGAAGATGAAAATGATCAAGAGACTGTTGAAGAGCCACCACCTTCTCGTAATGAAAACGAAGGACTCGAAGTAGATCAAAATGATCCCGATTCAGATAATGAAAGTTGCATTGAAGAACATGAATCAGATTTATAATATATTTTGTAACATAAATTTTTTTGTAAGGTGTAATATTTTTTATTTTTGTTAATTTGCAAATAAAAAAATACATTGTTGTATATTATTTATTCAAAATTTAAATTATTTTATTGAATTATACCTGTAAAGGAATTATTTGTTCACGTAAGTACTAAAAAAAAATGGAAAATAATACATAGTATAATACATATTAAAAAATACGCATATGAAAAAGTCGTTTTTTTTTCGTTTTTTCAATTTTTAAGGGGTTTAATGCAAAATCCGACCCCAACATAGATGAGCCATATTAAAGTTGACATTCCAACGAACAAATTGCGTGGGTGCAGAATTCGAAAATCGAAAATTTGACTGCAGCAATTTTTTTTTGAAAATTAACCTTTTTTTTTCGAAAAATATTAAATATTTCGGAAAATAATTTTTTTTGGTTGTGCAAAAAAACTGTGCTCATGTAAAATAAAAAAATATATACTTTCACCAAGTTTCATGCAAATTGCATTTTTTTTGCCAGAGAAAAAAATTAAAAAAGAAAAAAAACGGTTTTTTGCGATTTTCACCTTGAATTTGAGGTTATGTTGAAAAATCTTTCATTCAAAAGCTGTTCATTTTTTTATTATCTACAAATTTTCTGTACAACATTTTGCGATAAAAAGTCATTTTCTGCCTTAAAAATGCAAAAATAAGTTTTCAACCCCTAAGAAACCTCCCCATTTACACATTTCCACTCAAACTTTGTTTAAATTATTTTTCTAGTGTTAGTTATACCCCAAAGTATACTTTTTCAAGGGTCCCTGCCTGTTACTAATTTTTCCGATTTTAGCCAATTTTTTCCGTAATTGCACTGGTC
>CAJUYI010002173.1:0-25814 GCA_910591695.1 Galerucella pusilla
CATAGAAGCGCACTGGATCAAGAATATTCATTTACAAAGATAAACTTGAAATAAATAATCCGTACAAATTACCAACAAATACTTAACAGAATAAAATGGGTATTTAAGAGGACCTCAGATTTTATAAAATTATGTAATAGGTACATCTGACGTTATAGATAAACAATTTTCATATTTCTCAGTGGTCGAGTAGTAAGCAATTCAGACTCTCACGCCGTAGACCCGGGTTCGATTCCCGTGAAAAAGTTTTTTTTTATTGTTACTACTATTTTTAGCAATAATTATTCTGCTTGATAATAATAACAACAACAGGTAGACCTTTGAAATATTTAGCGGAATATTCATTATTATATAGAAATGTGACCGTCACGAGAAGAAGATGCTACCTAGACACTTTTTTTATATAAATTCTAATGTAACATGTGTCTCTTGTTCTTTTACTTGTGTAATTACGTTCACAATATTTTATAAAAAATAAACAATATAAAATTTCTATTATTTTATTGCTATTAGTTATTTTGTTTAAATTAAAAGTTTTTTTAAAAGTAACCTTTTTGGTGTGTGTGACATTTCTGGCGCTGCGAACAGGATTTTCGTACAGAAACCCCTACGTTTCCTGGTCAACTTCAGTTGTTTAACGAAGATTCATCGAACTCAGAGAAAATTGGCATGCAGAGGGCAACATTCGTGTTCAACCTATTGTAAGTACTTATCCTAGTTTTCCTTCTATTTATGAGCATTTTTAAAGACATTACTGACGAAAATTTACATTTATTATTAGCTGACATTAGTTTAAACAGTATTGACACTTCTGAAAATACAAATAGTTCTCGATTTTCTCAAAAATTAACCAAAGAATCATTTTCTGAAGAATCCCGAAACATTAATTGTAAAGAAATGCCTGTAACTAATAGTGATATTGCTAGCCTTTGTGCTACTCTTCCAGAATTTTCCAAAGAAGACGATAATATTTCCACATTCATTAAATCTGTTGATAATTTGATCGCGTTTTTCATTGATCAAAATTTAACTGCACCCCAACAATTTATTTTAAATGCAAACATTGTTTCTCGTATCAAAGGTGAACCCAGAAATTTTCTAAACTATTCGAATAAAACTATTTGGGCTGACATAAGACCGGCTTTACTTGCTAAATACGGTGACAGACGATCCGAAGACATACTAGTGACACAACTATCTACGACTGTTCAAAAAACTAACGAAAACTATGACCAATACCACCAAAGAGTATCCAATAATTTAAACGATTTATTACAACACATTACACTAAACGACAACGAACCAACTGTGAATTTTAAAACTCCTTATTTCAAAAATATTGCATTGAAGACCTTTTGTACAGGAATTAACGAACCTTATTGCGAATATTTATCGCACTTCCAAATAGCTTCCTTAGAAGAAGCCCTTCAAAAATGTATTGCCTATGATAACCACAAAAATCAACAGCAGTATATGAACTTTTTAAAAGGTCAACAAAATAAAAAACAATTTTCGTCAACTAACAAATCTAATAATTCAGCCTCACCACCAAATTTAAGACCTAACTATACGCGTAATAATACTCAACAAAATTTTAACAGTCAGCACCAGCCAAATTTCAATTCATTCCGAAACGCTCCTCCAAATAATACAAATTTTCATAGAAATAATACAAATTTTTCTAGAAACAATACAAATACTCCTAGAAATAATTTTCAACCCAGCAATTTTCGAAATAACGATTTTCAATCTTTTAATCGCTCTCCACTTCATAGAAATTCAACGAATCCCCAAATTAACTCATACCATTCTCCGATGAGTGGTGTGCAAACCATTAATTCTAGAAATGAACCCATGAGTACTTCTACCAGAAGGACTCACCATTTTAATGTAAATACTACCACAGAGGAACAACCCGAGTTTTCTATAACTAATTCCGAAAATGAAGGAGAGATTCTGGATTTGGATTTTCGGATAGGTCCAACCAACGATCCACCTCCTCTATAAGTTTGAATAATATTAAAAATTGTCCCCAATCAACCTATTTTATTATGCCAAAAACTGGTTTGAAGGTACTTATTGATTCAGGAGGATCAGACAGTATTATATCACCAAAAGATTCTACTTATTTCAACCCATTACATAAATATAAAAAACCATTTTTACTAACTGCTATAAAATTAACTCATGAATATTTTTTCAATATCAAAACATCATTATTCGAAGAATTCGGCATCAACGAACCAGATGCTCGAATAGCCGACTGTAAAGATTTTGATATTTTACTCGGAAATTTTGACTTAGAACGTTTAAATGCTTCAATCGACTATGAAAATAAAACGCTGACATTGAGAAAATTCAATATTTCAATTCCTTTTTCTACTTTATACAATAAAATTCCAGTAGATATTTCACACGGTGTAATAATATTACCGGAAATTAAAATAAATAACATAAAAATTCCTGAATCTATTCACACAGTCACTGACGGCTATGTAGACAAAATCATATTACAAAGTCCGTTGCAGCTTGATACTGTACATGTTGAAAATCTTAATAATTATGAAATTTCCAACGGTCCCACGAACTTTGACTCGACATTAATAATAACTGATGAAAAATCGGACTTGAGTTTTACTTCTGCCATCAAGCACGAAATTAGAACTCGAGACGAGCATCCAATATACGTTAGAGGTTTTAGACTTCCCAAAACGATGCAGGATGAAATTACGAAACAAATAAATTAGCTATTGGAAAACAAAATAATTAGACCCTCTATTTCTCCTTATTCTGCTCCTGTTTGGATAGTACCAAAAAAAGCAGACGCATCCGGAGAAAAGAAATTCCGTATGGTAATTGATTATCGTAAACTCAATAAGAATACTATAGATGACAAGTATCCCCTTCCAAAAATTGACGAAATTCTTGACAATTTAGGTAAAGCTACTTATTTTACAACCCTCGATCTCGCTCAGGGATTTCACCAAATTGAAGTTCACCCCAATTCTATAGAAAAAACAGCCTTTTCCGTTCCTCACGGTCATTTTGAATTCTTAAGAATGCCATTTGGATTGAAGAATGCTCCCTCCACTTTCGAAAAATTGATGGATAATATCCTCAGACCCTTCCTTTACAAATTTTGTTTTGTTTACATGGATGACGTTATTATTTTTTCCAAATCATTACATGAGCACCTCGTACATATTGCCAAAATTTTTGAAGTATTCCGAAAAACCAATCTTAAAGTACAATTAAATAAATCAGAATTTCTTACTAAAGAAGTCGCCTTTCTTGGTCATATCGTCACCCCTCAAGGAATAAAACCGAATCCCGTCAAATTAGAAGCTGTTCAAAAATTTCCGCTTCCAAAAACTGTCAAAGAAATCAAATCCTTTTTAGGACTTATTGGCTATTATCGCCGATTCATCCCAAACTTTGCAAAAATTACATCCCCGTTTTCCAGATGTACTAGCAAAGGAGCTGTAATCGATATTAATAACTCTCAATATTTAGAATGTTTTGAAAAATGTAAACAGTTATTAAGTAACGCCCCGGTCCTCCAATACCCTGACTTCTCAAAAACATTTACTCTTACTACCGATGCATCGAACATTGCTATTGGTTCTGTTTTATCACAAAACAATCACCCTATCGCGTATTACTCACGCACATTGAATTCCGCTGAACAAAATTATTCAACAGTCGAAAAGGAATTATTAGCCATAATTGATTCATGCAAGCATTTTCGCCCTTACCTATATTCCCAAAAATTTATAGTAGAAACAGACCACAACCCCCTAGTATGGATTTATAAAATTAAAGACCCAACTTCTCGTTTAGCACGCTGGAGGTTAAAACTTGAAGATTATAATTTTGAAGTAAAATACAGAAAAGGTAAAGAGAATCAAGTAGCTGACGCCCTTTCTCGCATACAAATTAACGCATTGGACACAATCAGTTCAAACCAATAGTCTAAGAGCTGGCTACAGAAAAAACAATGTATAAGGTACATGATATTTGACTAGCTGGATAAGTTCGATTGAAGTTCTCAAACACTAAGCACCCAGTCTTTCTGCGTGGTTAGGAAGATTAAGTACGTAATAGCCAATCAAAATCGATAATTTTTGAAAGAAAAAAAATGATAAGACTCACGGATAAAAGTTGTGTCAATATGTAGGATTTGTTGTTAGGAAATGTGCAAATTATTGGCAGACATTTTCATGGAAGTAAAATGGTCGGCAGACGGCAACAAAGTGGTGTTTTTTTTGTGAAAAAAAAAATGATAAGCCTCATGATTAAAAGTTACGCCAAATAATTATTTAATATTAATTAAAACTAAATCCAAAATGGCAGACAAAAAAACGAATGATAACACCGAGGCAGACGCCGATGAACATCGTGGTCCCGAGCGCGCTTCACGCTTAAGACGCCGCGCTTCACCCGCTGTTTGAGGTTTTATAAATTATACAATTTTCAATGAAAACAATTTAGAGAGGGATCATTTTCTAGCTAAAATCATGCTCTTTCTAATGGTGTAAATTAAAACATTAAAAATAATTAATATAACCATAAACAATTTAAGTACAAAATATACTCTTTAAATCTAAATTAGTCAAATTTAACTGATTCTCTGTTGCTGACTTTTAGCTTTGAAAATTAGTGAATATTCACTAATTTAATAGTTAAATAATAAAAAAACAAAAACTAATAGTCAAAATTATATGACTATTTGAAAAAGTGAAATTTCTACTTAAGAATAGTTAAATTTATCCTGGAAAATAGTGGAATATTCACTTTTTATTGGTTGGATGATATTAAATTATGGTAAAACTTAGGATTTAACTGAATTGCAGTGGAATAATTTACTAATTTTTTTTAGAATATCGTGCATATACAACGCAGGTATGAAAAACGTTCCAAATATATACTTGAGTACGAGTTTGAGATTCATTTATAAATACGGGCATTGAGACGCAACGTTATTGTAACTTGTTTTTATCTTAAAAAGAAACGCAAACTTTGTCGATCCTTTTTATATTGATTCAACGTAAATTATTAGGTAGTAAACTATACAGGGTGTTAAAACTATCTGTATATGGCAAAATACTTATAGTAATATCATGAAAATTCCTACGTTTCGGTTTTCGAATGCGATCTTTTTAACTAAAATATTTTCAATGATGGCATACTTCCGATTCTACCGGAAGTCGACTGTAACTTTGTTATTTTAAACGGAACACCCTGTATATTAATACATTTTTAAAATCTACGTAAAATTTATTGTACTTTTACCAAAAATTTTTTTTCGAAAAATGCATATTTTTTTAGAACCTATACCCGAAATTAATCCTTCACAAACCATATACGTTACAAAGAAAAAACACAAATCGAAACTACAAACCCCCTATACTCAAATTCAGACAAAAAAACAAAACAAAACAAAAATTATAGGCAAAACAAACAAACAAAACCGAACTAGTACTCATTTAAAATACGTGAAACGATTACGTAAAATAACGAATAAAAATTCTCAAGGAGATAATTCTTTGCAGGAGGACAATCCTATGCCTGGGACATCCTCTCAAAATCCATGAGATTCCGAACAATGGTTACTATGCTGAAGAAATCGGAATTTCGAGAGAAATATCCCACTATCACCGACACATTTTCCACATTGACTTAGATAAATTAGAAGAAATTTTAACCGTAAATCCTGAAACTTATTTTAAAATTCCCCTAAAAAATAGCCCCCTTTCAGCATTAATTTCCCAATATTCCCATTTACTTGAAGAAGCAAGAGATAATTTGCATAAAATCACACGTAAACAGAAAAAAGGTTTATTCAACTTCCTAGGTACTACAATAAAATACGTCACCGGTAATCCAGACGACACTGACCTAGACCTACTTAAAACACATATAACCGCTATAGAATTAAAGCAAAACGAAATAATAAGAAAATTTAATAATCAAATATCCTTTGGTCAATCTCTTGATACGAGATTCAATAACTTATTAGAAAAAATTAATAATAATAATCTTGTAATATCGGCTGAAATTAATAAATTATCAATTAATTTCGATGGTTACGTCATTCTTCAGAATGAAATTATAAACATTGATAATACTAACGAATTTTTATTGAAACTCATTCGAACCATTACTTTATCTCAATTAAATCTTTCAAATATTGAGCTATTTACTTTAAATGAACTTGAAACACTAAAAACTGAACTTATTAAAATCTATTCTAGAAACGCCCTCCTTATTAATGACGAACACCCCTATGATCTAATAGAATCCTCTAAAACATTGATCTGTGTAACTTTAAATACAATGCTCATAATAATAAAAATCCCAATTTTCCATACCAATACCTTTCTTACCCATAGAATTTACCCCATCCCTAATAATGAACACGTTATGATTATTCCACCTACATCTTTCTACGCCAACAACAAATGGTACGAAGAATGTAGAGGAGAAGCAGAATACTTAGTCTGTACGAAATTCATCAAATCCAGATGTCAATCACCCAATATTCAAAATTGCACAAAAACCATTGTAACTGAAAACTTTTACAGAGAAACTAGCAAAGTGATTTTGTTAGGTATCGTTCACCCAACCAAAATTCAAAACCAAGAAATTAAAGTTAGCAGCCTCCTAATGTCAGACGAGCCAATAACAATAGAAGGAATTATTTACGGCAAGAAGACTATTCACGAAATATCGTTACCAGATATTGTTCCCATCAAATTGATGCCCGACCATAGATTGGACATTGAAAAGCTGAAAATCCCTGAAACCCATGGCCAACTACATCCCATAGAAGAAACAGAAGTTTTACCACCTATTCCAACCGGCCTCAGCATTACTGCACTTTTACTAATAATATTTGTTTCAGTCTATTTTGTCACTATTTTTATGAAGAAAAGAAAGAGAATCTCCAAAATTCTTTTTGGACCGAAATTACCGCCTGCCCAAGTCCAAATTTTACAGGAACTTCTTGAAAAGGCCCCTGAGACTTCGCGGACGAAGATCAATCCAAAGGAGGGAGGAGAAATGTGACCGTCACGAGAAGAAGATGCTACATAGACACTTTTTTCATATAAATTCTAATGTAACATGTGTCTCTTGTTCTTTTACTTGTGTAATTACGTTCACAACATTTTATGAATAATAAACAATATCAAATTCAAATTTTATTGCTATTAGTTATTTTGTTTAAATTAAAAGTTTTTTTAAAAGTAACATTTTCGTGTGTGTAACATTTCTATATCCTTACTTCCCCGGACTATCGTCTAAAATCGAAAAATGGTATTTTTCGCATTTTTGGTTTAATAGTAGTTATTAATCTATTAAGAGCGAAAAGTGAGGAATCATTGTTCGAGAGCAAGGGGTTAACGCGCGACGCGAAGCGGTTCGCGTTAATTGCTTGGGCAACGAGATTTTTGCAATTTTTCACGCTCGGTGAGCGTAAAGTAACTCCCCTCAAGAAACGTCAACTTTTCGTTGTCAATGGCAAGCGAAAAAGCCTACTTTCCAATGTGATTGTAGAAAAAAGTCATATTCGTGCTCAGTATCCTCGAAAATATAATGATAGAGTATTTTTGCGACTAGAACGAGGTTGGTCGGTATGTGGAGAAAATCGGGGGTGTTCTTTCCCACTATCTTATATTGTTGACAAATTTATTGAATTCTTCATCAATCATGGAACGTCACTCGATGCTCTGTCACGTTCTTTATCCAGAATATTTTCAAATCATTTATTTTTTCAATTTTTATCCTGAGCTCAACTCGTTTAAATATTTCAACCGCCACAACTAACCATCCACGTACTCGTAGTTTACAAGTTACTCTATTAGTCTCAATATTGAAATATTATACTTGCTTCATTCTTGTTTGTTTTCTTTTCCGCCAACTTTCGTCCGTGTTTTATCAGTTTTGCATGAAAAACGTTCTCTGTAGTGGAACGTTTACGACTGACTAGAGAAAGTACGTATGTGGAAGTGATGTTAACGCCTTTCTCATGTTTATCCTTGTGGGACTGCTTCGATGCAACTCTGCAAGCGAGTCTTTCGTATGTTAATCTATAAACTTTTGCGAAACTACTAATAGTACTAAAATCTCAGACGTTTCAAGTCTGTTTCATGGATTACCTCCTCCGTCTGTCCTTGCAGCTTTTACTTTCGATCACTTAAGTATACATACAGGGTGGCGCACCGAAAACGAAACAGATGCATTTACTGGCAGATGATTCCTTTTTAAAAAAATCCCTCGGACCCGTCGATTTTGTTTTCGAGGGGGACACAAAATTGGCATAAAATCACTTTAACATTTGCAGCCCCTTAAGCGGGGGTGGCATCATCCCTAAAATCTTAAATGAAAAGGGGGGTCGAATGATCCATCATTTAAAAGGTCTTTCAACTCCCTTTATAATGATGTAAAATTCATGTATTCAATTCTGTAGTTTTGGAGTTTTATTGATTTAAAGTTTAAAGTAGACTTTAATAGGTACATCAAATTAGTTTGTACTTCTTTCAGAAGAAATTTGAGTAAAAGCATTTTCTTGATAAGTAAATGCTTTTATTTACTACGCCCATGGTTTATTAATAATAAAAATAGCAATTGAAGTGTCCTTTGTGACAAAAAAAGTTGTTTCTTGAAGAAAGATAAGTAGAGAATGCCACGTACTTATTTTAAATAGGAAATAGTACATTAGTTTGCGATTGATTTGACCAATCTTTGTTGTTAAAATATCATTTATTGCTTTTACATAAATTAACCATGGTATATTCCACGGCAGAAAGGGTTGAAATTATTGAAATATTTTTCGGAAATAATCAGTGCGCTAATAGAACAGCACAAATTTTTAATGAGCGACATGAGAACAATAATGTGCACCGAAAATATGTTGTAGAACTTGTAGCTAAATTTCGGGAAACTGGATCAGTCGCCAATAAAAAACGTAATATTGAAAATCCTATAAGGAACGAAGCAACAGAAGTGGGGGTTTTAGGGCAAGTTATTGTAGATCCTACATTAAGTACCCGCAAATTGCAAACTTCGTGTGGTGTTAGTCGACGTACTATCCAACGGATTCTAAAGGCACATAATTTTCATCCGTATAAAATTCACCTTGTACAAGAACTTAATGAAGACGATTTTGATAAGCGATTACAATTTTGTGAAGTTATGAGTGAACGAATTACAAACGATGAACAATGTTTATTTAACATTTGCTTTTCCGACGAATGTTCCTTTTTTTTTAAATGGCGAAGTAAATCGTCATAATTGTCGATATTGGTCGGACTCTAATCCCAGAATTTACCATGAGGTACACACACAGCAGCCACAAAAATTAAATGTTTGGGCTGGCATTTTTGGCGATCATTTGGTTGGTCCTTTTTTCTTACCTGGAAATTTGACTGGTGAAATGTATTTGGAATTACTGCAAAATGCCATAGATCCTGCGCTAACAGATATAATTGAAAATCAGAATGATGGTCGATACGTTGAGAATATGTTGATGTTCCAACAGGATGGTGCCCCACCACATTACGCATTAAGAGTTCGGCATTATTTAGATCAGACCTTTCCAGGTCAATGGATTGGTAGAAGAGGTGCCGTTGAATGGCCCCCAAGATCGCCAGATTTATCACCTTTGGATTTCTTTTTGTGGGGTTACTTAAAAAGCAAAATCTATGCTACTCAGCCAACATCCTTAGAAGATTTGCGACAAAGAATTGTGAATGAGTGCCATCAAATTACTCCTCAAATATTGCAAAATGTCCGGCAACGTTTTCAGCAAAATCTTTATTATTGCATGGAAAGTAATGGTGGTCATTTTCAACATTTACTCGGCTGACAGGTCAGTTCATTCTTTATTTTTTAACAACTTTGCTGCTATGTATTGATCTCCTCTTACGATGATGTATTTAAACTTTAAATCAATAAATCTCCAAAACTACTGAATTGAAGTACATGAATTTTACATCATTGTAAAGGGAGTTGAAAGACCTTTTAAATGATGGATCATTCGACCCCCCTTTCCATTTAAGATTTTAGGGATGGTGCCACCCCCGCTTAGGGGGCTGCAAATGTTACTGTGATTTTATGCCAATTTTGTGTCCCCCTCGAAAACAAAATCGACGGGTCCGAGGGATTTTTTTAAAAAGGAATCATCTGCCAGTAAATGCATCTGTTTCGTTTTCGGTGCGCCACCCTGTATAGAAAAGTCATAGTTATTTTGTTATTTATAGTACAGGGGATGTGAGTAACATTTACTAGTCGAGAACGAGAGATTATGGACAGCATTGACAGATTTTTATATCGTCATGAACATTGATATTTTCTTAACAACGTTAAGCTGACAGTTTATTATCAAAAATTGAGCGACATTGGAACAATTGATTTCCATAACAGCCAAATGGAGAGGAATCAACAAATATATCTTGTCCGTCGCTGATGCCAGAAAAATCAAGGAAGCAAACGTATGAATACTTCAAGAAATTGTGCCAAACAAAAGGTAAGAGAAAAATGTTTTTACTATCAATAGAAAAACATACACAAATATTTGAAAATAGCACTAAACTACCAGAAACTGAATATTGAAGGTTTTCTGACCACGCTTCAGCATGCACGAGAAATGTAAAATGACATTAATATACTACACCTTGATACAGGAGCAAGGACAGGGACGGGGACGGGGACGGGGACGGGGACGGGGACGGGGACAGTTATATCTGTTTTCCACTAAACAAATGCGGATCAAAAAGTGAAGATAACTCATTTCTTTGAAAAATGTCATTAAATACACTTTACCACTGAGGTGCTCATATTGATAATCTATTTACGTTGCAAAGAGATTGTTCTGTTGAATCAACATTTTGTATATACGGGGTGGTGCATTAGAAACAGTCCACCTCAAATATTGTTGGCGGAGTAGGTTTTCGCGACAAACCCGTCGATTTTGTTTTCGATGACGACAACTTTTGATAGTTAACTGATGGTCGTACGGTCATCCTCCTAAAAGGGGTGACTACCCCTTCGAGAATCTTAAATGGCATGGTGGGTCGAGTGGTACATAATTTAAAAGGTATTTCGACTCTCTTTAAAGACATGCTAACATTTTTGTGTTCAGTGTTGAAATTGATGACACAAAACCAGATTGAAATCTCCGTTAAAAAAATCTGAATAAAAAGCTGAATTAATAATTAGGTGATAACATTTCAATACAATTCTATTGTTTTTATAAAAAAAAGAAGAAAGATAAAAAAAGTACAAAATATAAATTCATGAAAATGTAAATACTACAAATAAAATTAAACCTCTCATACGTATTAAATTATAAACCTATTCTTATGTATTACTGAAATGACAAAACAGATGTTTGTCAGCTATGAGATAATAGTTTTTAGTAGAACTTTACGGGTACCTTGTATTATTTAAGTCTAATTCCTTCATTCTCTAGTTCAAAGTAAATGAACCTAATTATCATGGTTTATACCACTGCAGAGAAAACTGAAATTGTTGCACACTATTTTAGAAAGAAAGAGTCTGCACTGGCAGCTGCAAGAGTTTTTAATGAACGTCATCCCGGTAAGAATGTAAGACATTCCTACTTGGTAAATTTTATATCTAAGTTCATGGAGACCGGAAACGTTTCTAACAGAAAATATGAAAGACAACATCCTTTTACTAGCGAGGCTACACAGGCTGCACATTTTTGGAACATGTTGCATTGGATCCCACTTCAAGCACGAGACAAATAGCAGCAGCTACAGGAATTCCACGTAGAAGCATTCAAAGGGTGTTGAAACTGCTAGGATCGATTTATATGCGCAGGTTACATGTCTATAAAGATCACTGTGGGCGACGACCCAGCACTGTAGTGGAACGCGTTCGATGCGATAATTACAGTCAAGCAAGGTCGGACATGGTTAGTACTTGGATGGGTGACGACCATGCCAGGGAAAACCATCGTATGGGGCCCGTACAGCCTGCAGCGGACTAGCATATCATAGCTCGCAGGCATTATACCAATGAGCACGAGGTATAATGTAGATATGCCGTCTTTCGGAGGAGACGTAAAACCGAGGTCCCGAGTCCATGGATGTTGGGCTCGTTAAAGAACGCTACCACTGGTTGGAACACTAGTGGGTTCGCCAAAATTTCCGGTTAGGGGTAGAGTGCTCCCGGCGTCGGTGATTAGCCACAGTCGCAGAAATAGACCGACCTTAAATAACAGAATAAAAAAAAAAATAAAGATCACTGCCGGTTTGGAACGGTTTTGTGATTGCATTTCGTACGATCAGATCAGTAGGATTAATAAGAATATAATAATATATGGACCTATTTTGTAAAATAATATTTTTAAAAGATGTATCAGCCCAATTCACAACATTATTAACTAATTAAGTTGGTATCTACTTCAAATTAAGTAATTAAATAAGTATTTTTACCTAGAACTTTCTTACTAAAGCAAGATTAATATAACGTAACGTACCAAATGCCACACAAAACTTTAGAAAAATTAAAAATCGAAAAATGGGTCAGAACGCAAGAATGCAAGGAACATAACCAAGTTAAATGACAGATAAAACAACTGTTTAATTCAATACAGTAGGTTTGTTCCAACCCGTCGAAAAACCGTAACATGACGATCACGCTCATGCGCAGTGATTAAAATGCGTTCCAACCGAGACGTGATGGTTTATCGGACGATCCTATTTGCGTTCCAACCTGTCTTTGGATCATTTATGTAACGGTTTCAGAACGGTAATTTCGATACACGGCTCTAATTGAATACTGTTTGGGCTGGCCTGCGCATTGATACATTGAATTAAACAGCTGTTTTATCTGTCATTTAGCTTTGTTATGTTTCTTGCATCCCTTTGTATTTTGGCCCATTTTTCGATTTTTAATTATTCTTGCTAATGTTTTGTGTGGCGTTTGGTGCGTTACGGTATATTAATCTTGCTTTAGTCAAGAAAGTTCTATGTAAAAATGAGTGACGATGGAATTAGTGATTTTTCAGAATTTGATAGTACAAGCAGTAAAGATGATTTGGAATTAATTCCCAACAAAAGAGTTAAGAATGAAAATTATTTAGGTGAGAACTTAATTTGAAGTAGATACCAACTTAATTAGTTGATAATGTTGTGAATTGGGCTGATACATCTTTTAAAAATATTATTTCACAAAATAGGTCCATATTATTATTATATTCTAATTAATCCTACTGATCTGATCGTACGAAATGCAATCACAAAACCGTTCCAATCCGGCAGTGATTTTTATGGACATGTAACCGTGTGAAGTTAACGCCTGCGCATATAATCGATCCTAGCAGTTCTGAAACCGTTTCGTGATCGTACAAAGCTTGTGGGTTGGAACAAACCTAGTATCAATGCGCAAGCCAGTCCAAACAGTATTCAATTTGAGCCGTGTATCGAAATTACCGTTCTGAAACCGTTATACATGAATGATTCAAAGGCAGGTTGGAACGCAAATAGGATCGTCCGATAAACCATCACGTCTCGGTTGGAACGCATTTTAATTACTGCGCATGAGCGTTATCGTCATGTTACGGTTTTTCGACGGGTTGGAACAAACCTTATATAAAAACAAAGTTTGTTAGTTTGGAATTGTTGTCGAATGTCTTTACCTATTTTGTATACCAACAATAAAATTCAATCTTGTCTATTAATGTCAATGTTAAATCTATCATCAAGAAACGATCAGTCATTATTAAATCGAAACGACCAATTTCGTAAAACTCTCTCCCTCTTTTCCTGCATGGAATGAACTTTATCTACCCGATCATATCAATATCAACCCGACCGGTCGGTGTACAGCGAACGTTCCTGTTTGGTTACGTTTCATTGATCTCATCAATCTTTTAAGACTCATTCAGGAAACTTTTTATCGGACAGAAGAAGCGTATCCGCACAGAAGGGTGACATCTTTTTGTTCATGTATAGATAAAAATTTGATACAGATCGCTTATGCTAAAGTTTGTTATGTTTTATTGGGTAGATGGTATGATGTCTAAGAACTTGTTGTTATGATATATTTGTTTTAGTTTTGTTTTTAGACATTTCTCTTACGTGAAGTTTTCTTGTCATTTTGACTTTTTGTAATTACTACAAAATAAAAATACATATAAACCTAAGTAAATACTTAACAAATTGGCGACGAGACCGGAAGAAACCCTTTCACAATGGATGCTGAACAATTTAAAACCTTGATGAGTACACTTACAAAAGTTCTACAAAACAACCAAGTTCCCCAAGAAGCTATCACTTTGGAAGCATTTTCCGAAGAAAATGAGACGTGGGAAATGTTCACTAAAAGATTAGAGAATTTCTTTGCTATGAAAAATTTTACGGGCACTCCAGATGCTATAGAAATTAAAAAGAAGGAGTGGTTATTACATTCGATGGGCACTAAAACTCTGCAATTACTTTATTCTTTAACATGTCCAGTTGATCCTAAAGCTAAATCTTACGATTCTTTGGTGACATTAGTACAAAACCACTTAAATCCTGCATCAAGTATAATTGCTGAACAAAATCGTTTTACAAAACGAGTACAACAAGAAGGAGAATCTATTTCACATTATGTTACCGAACTTAAAAAGTTATCGGCAAATTGTAAATTCAATTGTGATAACTGTAAAGCTTCTACATCTGACGCTCATCTCCGATTGCAATTTATCAGTGGTCTGAAGAATCCAAATATAATTGAAAGGTTAATTCAATTAAAAGAACCTGATAATAAATTTCAAAACTGCATTGATGCCGCACTTGCTATGGAATCAGCCCAAAAAGATTCAAAAGAGATTCAGTTTTTGCAAACTACAAGTTTAACTACTTTCCAAAATCAAATTAAACCTTCTACATCAAAACAACAGTCAACCTCGAACACAAAAGTATCTAACGTTAAACGGGTATGTTATCGATGTGGAGATGAACGACACCTCGCTAATTCTTGTAGACACAAGAATACAAAATGTTCAGCCTGTTTTAAATTTGGACATCTAGCCACTGTGTGTATGATAGAAGGAATAGGGGTTTTATCAAAAATGCCATATAGTGAATGGGGAACACCAGTGATACCCATTATTAAAAATGATGGATCTGTAAGACTTTGCGCAGATTTTAAAGTTACATTAAATAAAATTTTATTGGATGATAAATTTCCTATTCCAAATATTGAAGATATATTTGCTACTACAATGCATGGTGGAAAGATTTTTACAACTTTGGATATTCGAGAAGCGTATTTACACATGCCAATGGATGAAGAAAGTGCAAAAATACAAGCTATTACAACGGAAAAAGGAGATTACAAGGTTAATCGCTTAATGTATGGGACAAAAGTGGCTCCGGCAATTTGGCAACGATATATTTCAAATTTATTAAAAGGAATACCTGGAGTATGTGTATTTCTTGACGACATTAAAATACAAGGGATTTCTCTGCAAGAAAATATCGATAGACTAAAATTAGTTTTACAAAAATTACAAGATGTAGGATTACGAATAAAACAAGAAAAGTGTGAATTTTTTGAAAGGTCTATAACTTATTTAGGACACAAAATTTCTTACAGAGGTTTAGAGAAAACCGAAGAGAAAATTACAGCTATTAAAGATGCACCAATCCCTACAAATGTTTCTGAACTTAAAAGTTGGTTAGGTTTAGTAACATATTACGGAAAATTTCTGAGAAGTTTAGCTTCCAAATTGCATCCATTATATGAACTTCTACAAAAAAATGTACCTTTTGAATGGACTAGTAACTGTGACAAAGCTTTTAATTTGATTAAAGAAGAAATTGTTTCTGACCAGGTTTTATGTGCTTATGATCCCAAATTACCTTTGGTTTTGGCGAGTGATGCGAGCCCGAAAGGTTTAGGAGCAGTTTTATCACACATTTTTCCAGATGGTAGCGAAAGGCCCATTGCTTTTGCTTCAAGAAGTCTTACAAGAGCCGAGAAGAACTACAGCCAAATTGACAAAGAGGCAACGTCAATTTTTTGGGCTTGCAATAAATTTTTCCAGTATTGTTATGGCAGAAAGTTCATACTGATCACCGACCATCAACCGTTAGTTTCAATTTTTCACCCTACCAAAAAGTTACCTAATATAGTTGCGACACGCATGCTACATTATGCCCAATTTCTTCAAGGTTTTAACTATGAAATTATTTACCGTTCGACAGAAAAACATTCCAATGCCGATGCGTTATCCAGATTACCCCAAAATATTACAGAAACTCTACAGAATACCATGGATTCCGTTACAATTTATCAGCTGCAACAAATTCTCACTTTGCCGGTAACTCATCGTGAAATTGCTAAAGAAACTCAGGAAGATTTAGTTTTAAAAAAGGTTTATAATTGTTTGCAAACTGGGAGGAAGATTGAAGAACTTGGGTACAAAGGAAGAGATGTTGAATTTTCGTTAAACGAAGGTACCATTGTTAAAGAATCTCGCATAGTCATACCAGAGAAATTACGGCAAAGGATTTTAGAAGAACTACACGAAGCGCATACTGGTATAGTAAGAATGAAAGCTCTGGCTAGGTCATTTGTTTGGTGGCCCAAGATTGATTTGGATATTGAGGATATGGCAAAAAAATGTCTACATTGCCAGTCTATGCAGCGATCTGCAGCTCAAATTCCTTTTCATTGCTGGGAAACTCCGAAAGAACCCTGGCAACGATTACATATTGATTTTGCCGGTCCTTTCCAAGGAGCATACTTTTTAATTATTTGTGATGCGTTTTCAAAGTGGCCAGAAATTTTTATTACAAATACCTCGAAGACTTCAAAAACTATTTCAATTCTTCGTAGTGTATTTGCACGTTTTGGATTACCAGTAACCATAGTAAGCGATAATGGAGGTACTTTTACATCTTTTGAGTTTAAAAATTTTCTTAAAATCAATGGAATAATTCACAAATTTACCGCACCTTACCATCCAGCTTCCAATGGCCAGGTGGAGAGATATGTAGGAACAATGAAGGAAGCCCTTAAAAAAATGGGAAATGAATCTACCGATTTAGAACTGAAACTTCAAAATTTTCTTATGCAGTATCGAAAAACTCCTCATTCAACTACAAACCAATCACCGGCTCAGTTATTAATGGGAAGGGAAATAAGAACAAAATTAGATTTAATTAGATTCCAAGAACCCTTCGAAATCATCCAAAATTCCAGTATTCCTGTATTTAAGATAGGTGAGACTGTCAGAGTTAAGAATTATGATAAAAAAAAGACCTGTTTATGGGAATTTGGTAAAATTCTACAACGAGAAAGTTCTCTCATTTATAAAGTTGAAGTCAACAATCGAATAGTAAGGAGGCATGTAAATCAAATTGCGTCTACTAAAGTAATTCCCAAAACTACCCCACCCGAATTTTATTGGGTACCTGAGTTTTCACATTTTAATGATTCTAGTGTAGAGGAAAAGCTGAGCGCTAAGATACCAGAAGAATCTAAAAGTGAAAATGAAACAACTAATGTGCCCAAGATACCAGAAGAATCTAAAAGTGAAAATGAAACAACGAATGTACTCCTAGAACAATCTGAAAGTGAAACAGTATCCACAACGATACCCATAGCACAACCCACATCAACATTGCGAAGAAGCACTAGGGTACGCCAGAATCCAGACAGACTCATAGTTTAAATTTACAAGAGAGGATTTTATGATGTCTAAGAACTTGTTGTTATGATATATTTGTTTTAGTTTTGTTTTTAGACATTTCTCTTACGTGAAGTTTTCTTGTCATTTTGACTTTTTGTAATTACTACAAAATAAAAATACATATAAACCTA
Source organism: Galerucella pusilla (assembly GCA_910591695.1). NCBI lineage: Eukaryota > Metazoa > Arthropoda > Insecta > Coleoptera > Chrysomelidae > Galerucella > Galerucella pusilla. The sequence continues at coordinate 17,848 of CAJUYI010002173.1, forward strand.
AGTAAATACTTAACAAAATGGTACATGAAAAAAATGTTATTCGATCTCTCGGGATAATAGTTTATAGGTACATTTAAATACAGTGTTGCAAATATCAAAACAGTTTAGTGAATATTTTTTTGTGTTTCAATATTCATTAGATTCTCAAATACAGATACCACAGAGTTTCACTTTTATGTACTGTATACAAGGTGAATCACGACCAACGGGATGGAGGTTTATAGCGAAACGGCGGAAGTTATAAAATGTTTTTCACTTCAGTAGTTTGTACATTCATATAGGCTACATTTCATATTTATTTCGAAATATACAGGATGTTCCAAAAAAGTGTGGCGTATCAAAGTTTTTTTTCTCATGGAACACCCTATATTTATTGTATTTTCTGATTGCCACTAGAAAATAAAGTACTCCTTCACAATGGCTCCCTTTTTTTAAAATGTGAACATTTCGAAAAAGTTAATAACTCATTGATATAGCAAATTCTAGCAAAATTTCTCTCACATCTTAATACTTGGACATTCGTTGAATGTATTTCACTATTGAGGACTAAACATCTATATTTACAGGGTGTTCAGAATTTTCAGTTTAGTTATTAGATTATTCAATGTGTAATATCGGGCTTATTTCGTATAGAATACATTATATTTTAATAATTCATCATGTTCAAAAGAAGGTTTTCTTTGAAATGGTATAAGGGTGTCCTATACCTAGGTATTATACTTTACGTGCAATTTACAATTTTCTTGAATTGTATGCTAAATCGATTTTGAAACATCTTCAACTCTCTCTAAATTTTTCACTAATTATCTTGACATAGTTGCTGTAAAAAACAGGGAGTTTGCTAATAAATATGCACACTTGTGGTTGCTGAAGTAGGTACACTAACTTTTTTTCTACCAATAAGTATTTGAGTACATAATAAAACAAAAACACATTTTTAATAAAGCAAATACACCATTGGTCCCAATCTCACGATAAACTTAAGAGAAGTGAAAAGAACAGAAACCGTGGAAAGCCGTTGCAGAAACCAGGAAAGAACAAGTTATCCTGACCCGTCTTCGAATAGGTCACACCCGATTTTCCCATGAGCATGCACATCTAGAAGTCTTTTTTCAAAAAACCCAAAAATTTTCTTCCATCCAGATGTCTGTCAAAAACAACGGGCCGATAACATATTTGCCCACAATTCCTCCCCAAACGCTTACACTCCATCGGTGTTGGGGCTATTAGAGTAATTTTTCATTTTTTGCTTTTAATAATTTGTTGTTCGATTTGTAGTAAGTAAGTATTTATGTATTTGCTTAATTAAAAATGTGTTTTTGTTTTATCATGTACTCAAATACTTATTGGTAAAAAAGAGAGCAGCTACAAGGGTGCATATTTATTAGCAACTTCACTGTTTTTTCACAGCAATGGCAAAGATGTCAAGATAATTAGTATAAAATTTAAAGAGAATTGCAAATGTTTCAAAATCGATTTAACATAAGTACACTTTAAGATTAAATTGTAAATTGCACGAAAAGTATAATACCTATAGGTATAGGACACCCTTATACCAGTTGAAAGAAGACATTTTTTGGAGATGATGAATTATTTAAATATAGGGTGTTCCATTCAAAATAAGCCTGATATTACACATCGAATTATCTAATAATGAAACTGAACATTCTGAACACCCTGTGAATAGATATTTAGAACTCAATCATGGAATACATTCAATGAATGTTCATCTATTTAGATGTAAGAGAAATTTTGCTAGAATCTGCTATATCAATGAAATTGAAATGTTCACATTTTAAAAAAAGTCGGCATAACTTGGAACCCTCTGTATTTAGGTGTAGGGAACCATTATGAAGAAGTACTTTATTTTTTAGTGGCAAGCAGAAAATGCAATAAAATATAGGGTGTTTCATAAGAAAAAATATAACTTTGATACGCCACACTTTATTGGAACATCCTGTATATTTCAAAATAATTTTAAAAAGTAGCCTATATGAATGTACAAACTACTAAATCGAAAAACATTTAAAAACTTTTACCGTTTCGCTATATACATCCATCCCGTTGGTCGTGATTCACCCTGTATAAATTTTGTTTTATTATATTCAGTTCTTTGTCAGTCCATTTCTGTCATAGCGAATTTTTTGTATAGTACTTACCGGATTATTATCATGAATAAGTGTATCTCTGAATTCCAGCCATACCTGAAGTGAACCGGGAAATTTAGGTACATTAATAGTGGGTAACCTTATTCCTGAGCCTTGATCAAAACTTTGAATTATGTTTTGTGTATGTGAATGATTGTCGGAATTAGATAGATTTATCGTTTCGTAATCAGATATAATTTTTTTGGATATCGATTCCTATTTGCGTGTAATAAATAATTTCAAATGTTTCCCTACCAGTTAAGTGAATTTCAAGTGCCTCGTCACTGTCAGTATCTAGTTCTATACGCGACTGAAATTCCTCAAATTATGTTTTTCAAGCCGTGCTTCTACCTGTAATATTTTTAAATCCGTTACGTACACTTTCCAATTCCTCCTCACTGGACCGCTGTAATAGATCGACCGGGACTGGACAACTCAACAAACCACGCTCTGCTACCAAAATGTTTTTGAAAACACTTTTTTGCATTTTTTGAATTGGATGGCGTAAAATGCTGAACGATCTGGTACAATAGTAATTGTTACAAGACCGGAAAGTAGTGTTTTTCAGGTCGAGACAAGCAGATTCCAGTGCGAGAGGCGAGTCCTGGAAGCTTGAAGGGACCTGAAAAACACTAATTCTCGGTTGCATCACGTACAATATTTCTTTAAGACAAACATTTCGATATACATTTAATTCTTTACTCCACTTTACTTTTTATAACAAAGTGATTAACAAAACTGAAACCAGATGAAATAATAAGTTTGACATAAACGACAAATTGAAAATCAACGAACTGTCATCACTCGACAATATATCGAAACGTTGTAACCATAGTAACGAAATCAAGGTAGATTGTATTATAAAAGGGCAATTGGAAAAATGAAAAATCAGGGACCGGAAATAGTATATTACATAACGTGTGCGGAAAGTGACATTTTTCACACGAGTGGGAAATATTGTAGCACGAGGCATGAGCCAAGTGCGACAATCACACGAGTGTGAAAAATCACTTTCGAACAAGTAATGTACAGTATTTTTCCTATGATCACTTGATAATTCCACCAAATAATGTGTAATCAACATCTGACATATTAATACACAGAATGTTACCATTAAAGTCAACATAATTGATTTCAAAATTAACAATTACTATAAACAGTGACAAAAATTCAAGTGGTTTAACTATATGATATAGGTAGGTTATTACAATTATTAATTGGTTGGATAATTATAGAAATTGAAAGTAAAATTATTATTGTTTATCATACTTCATACATACTTATCATGAATACCTTTCAAGATGATTACATTTTCCTATGTCACTTTCCTATGTAATTTTAGGAAATAGTTATTTACGTAACAAGTCCCGAAAGTGATATTTCACGGGATGAGTGGGCAGTTTCCAGGGCGTCGTGGGCGAGTCTCATAAAATCACTTTCGTTTAGCGTTACGTACAATATTTTTTCTGCAGCCGTTAGTAGATGAAATAGCAAAAAATAATAGGGATAGATTCTATAAATATTACTTATGTACATTAATTGTACAATTATAACGGATAACAGCGTCACTGATTTCATGTGGAATGATTATTTCCTCGTCGATTTCCATTTCTGGATTGGAAAATTGAAAATACAGTTGAACTATCAACAAATTTATCTTGACAAGCGATGTCATATTGAAAATTGAAAATTATTCCGAAAGTAAAAAATCGTCCCGAAAGTAAAAAAATCGTCTCGAAAGTAAAACAAATTATTCCGAAAATAGCTACTTTCGGTACGATTTGTGTAAAGTTTTATTTTCGATTTTATAGATCATACCGAAAGTTCTATTTCCGGGACAGCTGCAGGAAAAAGCTTTTGCCGGTCCCTCCCGTCCATTTTTCGATCTGGTCGGTCTTAAAAAAACACTTTTACTTCCTTTACATTGATGTTCTTATACAATGGATAAATGATTAGACTAAAATATATTCACTTTCGGCTTAAAACTATTATCGGTTTTTTGACAACGTGTCGGTGCACGAACTCACCTTCAGTATATTACTGCGCCAACGTATCTCTTTCAAATGCGGAATAATATGTTTTCCGAACCTATTGCACAAGAACAAGTACAATAATGATAAGAGACAATAACAAAACCTTATTACGAACTGTAATTTTGAAACTTATTTAATTTGATGTCTATCAGTTTTGAAAATTTTAATACAGAAATGTCTCAAGCTAAACCAAACTGGTTTTAACTCCTCTTTTCCACCGAATATTCCACCTTCTCTCTAAGTTGCTGTAACACTGGGAATCATGTACTTAGGGGATTTCGTCATGCCCTATCGGTGTTTCCCACTGTTCGGGATGAACTCCGTCTTTGTGTAAATTATCCAAATTATTTTTAAGGGAGTAGTATTGGTGTGTCATTGGAGATACCTTTGTGGTGCCTAGCACATACTATTTTCAAGGCCCTATTATTACTGGCCAAGGTGCTCTTGTCATAATTACACCGCCCAGTTTCTTGGCTTTATTGAATTTTTGTCTTGATTAAGCAAGCTCTTTATTCTATAAATCACCTTTCTGTTTGAATTCCGTGTAGCAGAGGGACAGTTTTCATAGAACACAAAGTTGCTGTGTCGAAATCATCCACTACTATCCCCTGAGTCCAATAATGTTTCTATAGGCTTTGTCGTTATATGCATCCCAGTTGGTGTTCCGGGGATTCCGATATTTTTCTCTGGTCTGTTTGTAAAAAGGATTAGATTAACCTTAATTGAAAAAATGTAAGTGTGAAAACTTCTATTTATAATTTACTCCACCGAAAGTTCATTTTAATTTAACCACAAAAACAAAATTATCGACCGGATTATTGATTGCTTAATATTCAGGCAAAGTCTTTAAACTCCTTAGCGACTTCGAAACTGGCTCAGAACACCGAAACGATCTGTGTCCGTACAAACGCTAGACGGGAATTCTAAGAGAGATTTACAATAAGGCGTGATATAGTTGCTCCGTCTTCTCTCAGCCTTTCCTTTTAGTAGAAGATCCGAACCTAGGTCGACCTTCACCGAGCTGATAATAGAATGAAACATAAAATTTTATCATGAACTTAGTGTATTAGAAAATATATCAAAGATGGGTTGGCTGAAAAAATGCTGGACAGAATATTTTTAATTATTTTTCGAAAAATGATTTTTAATAAAATATTGCAACATCAAAATAATTAAAAAAGTTTGCTAGGTAAGTGTACTGTGTAATAATGTTAGAGCTACTGGCGAGACTCTCAAGGTGGCGTCACCGGTACAAATAGGGGGCTCCACGGGTCAGTTTCCCATCTATAAGTAACTTATCACCTATAATATACCAAGAACATTTGTCATAGATGGTGGAGGGTTGTTACCTCAAAGCAACATTCTTGGGGAAGGTTATGGCAAAACTCTTAAAATCTATCAATGTTCGAGGTATATTCGGTAAGATAATTTTTTATTATTTTTATGGATAATATTTATTAAAATTTATTTTTCATTAACAAAGTGTTAAGTCTATTTATTTTTCAATTCTAATTTTCTGCTGTCCACTTTTTTCTCTTTAACTTTTTTTCTTCGTCGCACATGTCCACGCGCGTTAAAATTTAAATCTTTAAAATTCGCAAACCCCAAATGGGACCGATTTTTTTGCAGACAACCCCATATCAACGTGTTCGCAATAAAACAGCGCTTTTGATGTCAGAAATTTTTTTTTATTATCTTCATGATGTAATATTTTTTTAAAAACATTTTTCAAAAAATAATTAAAAATAGTCTGTCCAGGATTTTTTTAGCCAACCCATCTTCAATATATTTTCTAAAATACTAAGTTCATGATAAAATATGTTTCATTCTATTATCAGCTCGGTGGAGGTCGACCTAGGTTCGGATCTTAGACTATTTTGGGAACATATCGACGCCGGAGACATTAGAAATGCCATTGAACACCAAAGATTACGATGAGGCGAAATAAAATTAATAAGCGGAATTTGAGTTTAACCGCCAAAGAAAAAATAGTTTTATGTTGAACGAAATTCGTTTTTTTTTCTTCAGTCATGATCCTGTTGAATACAGCTGATTTTCTTTACATTTTTACACAGCACACAAAGCAATGGGCAAAATACATGGACTCGATCTGATGAAAAAATTCATCCTTGAAGCAGGACTGCATTTCTGGGATGAAGTAAAAATATTTGTCTTAATTGTACGGTGACTGTAAATACGAAAATGCGGATATTGTCGAATTTAAATGTACTTTACTCTTGAGTAAAACTAATATTTTTTGACAATCTTCGTATACGACTAAAAACTTTGATATTCGATGACTGTATTCTAGGTTTTAGATAATGCAGAACTTTCTATGAATAATAACTTTTTTTCCTAAAATTAATAATAAAAAAGTTTTCCATATGATTCCAACTTAGGTGGACATATTTCATAGGCTTGTTAGAGCGAGAAAACCGCCCCACTTGAAAAAAAATTATGGTTTCACCACAACAATGCGTCGTGTCACAAGTCGATGGAACGATGATGGTCGAACTCAATTAATAGGACTTCGAATTGCCTACCCATCCATCGTATTCTCCAGATTTGGCCCACAGCGACTATTTTCTGTTTGCAGACCTGAAGAGAATGCACTCTATGAAGAAATTTGAAGCCGATGGGGAAGTAATCTCCAAAACAGAGGCCTATTTTGAGGCTAAAAATAAATCTTACAACAAAAATGGTATCGAAAAGTTAGAAGATCGCTATAGTCGATGTATCGCCCTCGAAGGCAACTATGTTGAATAATAAAACCGAATTTTGCCAAAAAAAATCTGTTTTAATATGGTAGAAAGGGGACTTTTTAATTGGCCAGTGCGAATGAATTGCAAAATCTATTACTACCACTACCTAACCTCTAGCTAAACGTTTTGTTTATGAGAAAGTTGCTCAAATTTTCCCTACTAGGAAATTGGGTGGACGGGTGTCTAAACGACAGCTTGTTTGCTTGTTTAAAATTGGAAATATAGGTTAGCTGAGTGCGTGCATGTCGAAATCCACCAATAAGTGGAAGATCAAGTATTTTTAGTCAGAATAGACAGACAGGTTGATGTGAAGAGCGAAAAATAGATATGTATATTGTATAATGTATATATACTACTGTATAATTTACAAATATGGTGACAATATGTTAAACGACACTCGTAAATTTATAAAAGATGCCATGAAGTAACCTCCATTTTTCTGCAGCTAAAAAAATTTCGCTTGGCTCATTCGAAGTTTATATTACAAATACAATACTTCTTTAATAAATATCTAGATGGTGTTTACATTATTCATTTTCTTAAAGGTTGTTTCATAAAAAATGATAATAAAGTAGGTACCTACATAATTGTTAAGTTATCAATAAGAACTTGTTGATTAATAGCTCGTTCCTATTAATTAAATACCTACCCTCTGGCATTCTCATATAAATTATCATTATCAATTAGACGATATTCAGTTTCATATATTCAGTAAGAAATTGTTAAATAAGCGATCGTAAATAAAGTACTTTGTTCTGTTTGTGTAATCTTTCTCACGGAGGCAAACGTGACTAGCAAATCAAATTCTTGGCAATACTACATATAAAAAGACTAGTTCTATTTAAATCTCCCCAGAGGCGGATTCGGAAGCTAGTAAAATACCGAAAACAAACCAAATGGTTCAATTTATCAGAAGGAGAAGCTCCTTGATGTTTCGCAAAAATAATTATTCTTGAAAAAAAAATTCACAATCCGGGTTGAACACGGATTATTACCTTTATTCAAAAACTCGAAGGACCGTTATT